>WNYD01000200.1:0-50858 GCA_021396205.1 Sporothrix brunneoviolacea
GGACGGGCCGCAGCGCCGGCAGCGGCGGCGGCAGCCGGGGCGCGTGGAGCCGCCTGGGCTTCGGCGGCAGCAACCGCCGGTTCACGACGCGGGACAGCTTTGCGCGGGGCCGGGGCGACTACGCGATCGTGGACGACGACGAGGGCGAGCTGCTGGGCGACGACAGCGACGAGGAGGTATAGACTGTGTTATTTTTGGTTTGCTTTTTTTTTCCACCTTTGCTATTTTTGTTTCCTCTTTTTGCTTTGGCGACAGTGTACAATTTTTTTTTCATTTGTAGAGGGTACAAAATACACACAACACAACAACGGGATCTTTTTTTTGTCTGGAAGGGGAAGGAAACGGCAGAACGATGGAGGAAACAACACAAACACCTACCCCGTCCCTTCTCATGACAAACCGACGAACTGAGCAGAAGATGATGATGGGGGGGGAGGGGGGGAAGATCTACAGGCAGGAAGATAATTTACAACGCACAAAAAAACAAACAACGGCATAAAAACAAACCATGTACAAGACCTACCTACATTTTTCCTATTTCACAAAATCACAAAATATACAAGAAATTCACAAAAGGGAGCGCCACGATGCAGACGTGGCAAGGACGTTGGCTGCAGTAGGAACCCGGGTGAGAGAGAGAGGCATGGCAGGACCCTTTGCCGATCGCCGATGAACATCGCCTCCCGACGGAGCACCGTCTGCCTACCCGTTTGTCACGGCAGCCCCGTGATGCGGCCCTTCCTTTTCTTTTTCTCGATGGAAAATGGAGGGTGTCCGTATCCAGCCCTTTGGGACATTCCTTGCCTGCCGCTTTACTTTCCCGGCGCTCTCTGCGAAAAAGTCCATACGAGAGACGAGACAATTGCGTATTTGCGATGGCGCGCACCGAGACATCTCGGTTCCCTCGCGGCCCTCTGCCCGATGGCCGACCGGATCCTCTCTCTCTCCTGCGCTCCCTTGCTTAAAGGGGGCATTTTTCTTCGGGTGTCTGGCATCTCGGAGAAAATAAAAATAAAAATAAACTACTGAGCATCGCAACGCAAGGGCAAAAAGAGGCCCCAAAAACCGCAAAAACGGCGGCATCGATGCAAGGGAGAGAACCTGCAGGCTGGGGAGGGGTCCCTGTTTTGTTTTGTTTTTTTTACGCGAGAGAATGTATTTCTAGTCTTCTCCCACACACACACAATTTTTCTAGAGGAGCGGGCCACTGTCGTAGTCGGCACTTTTTTTCGTGTTTTCTTTTCTTTTTTTATCTGCAGACCTCCCTTGCATTGTCAACTGCAGGCGGCCCTCACAGCGCGAGATGCATCGTCGATCTGAGGCTTGAAATCCTCCCTCTCTTCTTATCTGCTCCGAGACATGTGCGCCATCTGGACTGGCCCTAAAAACGAAGACGAGAAGGGAAACGGGCCGCAGCCTTGTTGGCTGGAATGAAGGGCGGAAAAAAAAAAGAAAAGAAAAACTACCGGTGGATAGACTCGCGAGAAAGGGCTGACGATGTCCATACCTACTTCGTACGTAGACAAAAAAAGCATTGGGAAACGATCTTCGTCCTTTTGCACGCAGACAGGCTGCGACATGCAGGCTCTCGAGGGAGCTGAACTCCGTGCCGACGTACGAAAGGCATGCAATGCAATCTTTGTCATCTTCAATTTTGTTGTTTTTCTACATAGAATCTCTCTTGTCGTCCTGCCCCGGTAGAAAGTAGTCAATAAACCGTACTCTAGCTTCAAGACATGCATGAAAAGAGGCAGAAAACAGGGAAAAAACAGCTGGCAGAAGCCGGCTAGATAGATCCTAGTTCCCCGTTTTGGAGGCATCATTCTCAAAAATGAAAAAAAAATGAAAATTGCCAGCAACATGGCATGCTTTCGTCATGGCTTGGTATCTTTCCGATAATACGGGAGAGAGACATTGAAATGGGAAAAGGCCCCTCCGCCAAAGCGCGATTCGATAGTTTCAAAGCTTAGTGCTGCGTGACGCCCAGGAACTAGGAACGTCCAGTCAATAGTCCGCAAGACTGTGCACAAGATCGAACGACGTCGAGACCCGGCCTCTCTGCACGTTTTTATTACTCTTTCAACGGCCGCTTCGCTCTTCCCACCCAAAAAAAAGGGCCCGGGACGACGCACGAGCTAGCACCCACACAGGACAAAGACACGGGCCCGGGAGACCGAAGCCCAGGACAATGATGGGTGGCGTAGTAAAAAACGAAGAAGGGGGTGGGAGGGACACGAGAGAGGAATCGGCTCCCTTGGGGGGAAACGCAATTGAAGCTCCGCCCTTCCCCGGGGCGATCCTCTCGGGGGCGGAGCGGAGAAGGGGGGGACCGCTAGACGGGGAGAGACTCGCCACCTTGTGTTCGATTATGCCCAAAGATGCTCGATGCTTTTGCAAGCGTACGGTCGTGCGGGCGTTGCGGTCGTGGAGATGTCGCTTGGCGAGAGGGGAAGCAAAACTAGCCACGTCTGTCTCTCTCGGCTGTTCCAGCACTAAGAAAAGTGATAAAACAGACGAGGAAAAAGAGAGAAGAGAAAAAAAAGGTGCATCGTGCATCGTTGCATCGTGCATCGTGCGGCGTGCTTGGGCAGACCTACCGTGCCGGCGAGAAAGACCCCCCCTTGCAGCAAAGAAGACGCCTCTTTGGCAGGCTGCTGAGACATTGAGATGCATTGGGGGGGGATAACGCTAGGTCGCGCTGTCTCAAAAATGATAGAAAAGGCGAGACAAGCCCCTCCCCCTAGACTAATGCAGGCATCGCCGTCGTGCATTGCATGGCAGCAGCAGCGGCCACAGAAGGAAGAAGGGGGGAAATGACAAGAGACGCCGTTGGCGGTGTTGTCTCTTTCGTCTACTCCGTAATACTCCGTACAAGTACGGAGGACTCTTTTACGGATGCAACGCTGGCGGTTCAACAAAAGTGAGAAGGACAAGGGATGGAAAGAGACCAACACGACGCAAAATAATAATAATAATACAGGGGGCCCTGCTTATTATACACCTTCATGCGGAGGGAGCGAGACATTGTGACAAGGGCTCTCTCTTGACAGAAAATCGCAGCCCCAAACGTCAAAACTCTTTGTCCCCGCCCCATTCCGCATTGACAGCAAGGGGGACGAGAGAGGCGAGCCCCCCCGGGAGCAAGGGGGGAGTTCCTTTTTCTTCTTTTTTTTTTTTTTGACATTTGGCATGGTGTGCACATCCGAAGTAGAATAAAAATAAAAAGAGTGCCGAGATGACAGGATCAACGTCCGGGATGGATTTCGGGGCCTTGCTCTCTCCTTCGTTCCGTTTCCCAGGGTCGTGTTTCTCTGGGCTTGTTGGTGGTCGCTCCCTCCGGTTCCAACTATCCCTCTTGTCTCGGTTATTCCTTCTGAATTTGCCTATTCATATCAATCTCGCTATGGGTTTTGTTTAAAGGGTCCAAGCTGGGCCCAAGCTGTTGAGAGAAGAGGGGGTGCGTGAACAGACATGTAAGAGGGAAACGCCAAGAAAAGTAAAAAACGACGCCAGGCACTGACGGCCGGGACATCCCCTATAGCGACGTCGTACTATATGGGTATAATAGATGGGAATACATCTGGCCCCCTTGGTTGGGTGCTCGCTTGATGCGGTTCAGGGGGGGGGGAAGGACAGGCGACCTGGAAAAGGCAGTTTAGGTTGCGTCGATCCTTTCACCGAGAGAGCCGGCTGCTGCAGCAGGCTGTTTGAAACCAACACGCAGATGAGAAGAAACACTTTGTTAAAATTATAATACGGAATAAAAATAAAAGGATTTGGTATAGATCATCGGCCAGTGGGTATTGATGTAGACAAGAAAAGAAAAAGAAATATCAAAAACGAAGATGAAAACCCGAAAGACAATCTGGTCAGCAAAGGCTCAGCGTATGTCATCAAGAAACTAGATACGAAAAAAAGGAATGCTCAAACAAAATCACTATAAAACGAGAGTAATGAAAATGTCAAGTAGAAAACCAGAACAGAAAAATGAGAGTATTTAAAAAAAATGTAAGGAGAGAAAAGACGACAATGCATCGCTGGCTGATTTGATAATAAAGAGAAGGCAAAAAAACAAGAGGAACGAAGAGATGATATGCTGTAATAAGAAAAATTGAAGACAGAAGAAGAAAAGAGAAGAGTGGAAAAGAAAAATCAAGGGAGAAAGAGAGGGAGGGAGGAATGGGCCCGAGGACTGGGCCCCCCCTCTCCGCCCAAAATTAGGATCGCCGCACCCGGTTCCAGAACCTCTTCATCACGCCCTTTTCTTCCTCCCAGTGGTCGATCCCCGCAAACACGTTCTCGATGCTCTCCTTGGGCCGGCTGCCGGCGCCAATGTAGGTGACGGCGGGGTCGTCTCTGGGGGGCGGCGACTGGGACGACGACTTGCGGCCGCCGTAGGACGGCTGGCGCTGGTGGTGATGGAGGCTGTGCTGGTGCTGGTGCTGCGGCTGCTGCCAGCCGTAGATCTGGTCCTCGCCGGCCCGCAGGTCGAGCCGCGTCAGGGTCATCCGCAGCGTCATCTCGCGCGACGACACCGGCACCTGGGCGTAGCTGTCCGACGGCCGGTGGCCGCTCCCCGGCGCCGGGTCGGTGGAGATCCGGTACGGGCGGAAAGCAGACGACGACTTGCTGGCGCCGTGGTGGCTGGAGGCCACCTCCACCAGATTGGGCGTCTTGGGCGACTCGGGGTCCGGGATGGACGCCTGGTCGCTGTCCAGCTTGACGTCGTCGTCGTCGTCGTCGTCGGCCAGGAACGTCCGCAGAGTATCTGACCCGTCCGGCGTGCTCTGCCGCGGGCCCTTCCGTCGCTTCGCAGACAGCGCCGACGCCGTCGAGGCTGCCACAGTCGAGGAGCCGACCGGGGGCGACCCACGCGAAGAGAGCACCTCGGTAGAGGGAAATCCAAACTCGATGGCCTCGTCAAATTTCTGCGGCGAGGCCAAGTACACGCGAAGCTTCAGGCGGGCTTCTGGGTCCTGGTAGTGGGCCGCACCCGGGTCGATCGTGGAGATGGAGTCATGGGCGGCGTGCTTGGGCGAAATCAGAGACAGCGTGCGTGATTTCCGCCGCATGTGGGGAACAGCAACTGGGGAGTTGGAATGGGCAGTCGAGGGCAGCTTCGGGAACGGAAGCATCCCGCCCATGCTGGGCGAGGTGGTCATGGAAGCATCGTCCTTTGTGGCTGGCCGGGGACTTGAAGTAGAGGCGACGGCGGCGGTGGTGGTGCCTACTGCTACCGCCGCCGGAGGACGGCTGAAGGGGATCTTGGAGATGGACAGATGGCGCCGAAAAGACGGGCGCCGCTGGTGGCTTGGTGACGGGAGCGACTCGCGGAGGTTGGAGTGGTAGTCATCAAGGAACAGACGCAGGTCCAGGTCGTCCTCCTCGTCCAGCCAGCGGAAGCTGTCGTAAAAGGACTCGGGCACGCCGCTGATTCTCTTGGACGAAGCGAGGTCGAGACCAAGTGCATCCCGGCGGACGTGCCGGGGATCGCTGCGAATGGTCTCCATGCTGTGGCGAAAGGTTGGGGATGTGGGCGTGTCAACGGTGATGTCGGGTGTGATGCGACGGGCGTCCCGGCGGCCAATCTTGTAGATGGCCTCGTCCGCAGCGTCGAGGATCACGCTGGCGCGGAGCTGTCCAGCAAGCAGTACCTGCTCCTCACGAGTGAACTCCCGCTTCTTGATCTTGTCGGGCAGGTTGGCGTAGAAGAGGGTGTCGGCCGCGGTTGCCAAGGCAGGCGATTCCCGCAGAGACCGCTTTCTCAGGCGGGTGGTGAAGCTGTCGGACGCTACGCGGTTCTGGCGCGACCTGCGGCGCTGGAAGTTCTGAGCAGAGATGGCGTCGTAGTGCTGATATATGCCGTCGACTTGGCCGGAGGAGCCCTGGGCAAAACGGAGGCGCTCGAGGGTTGAGAAGTACTGTGGAGAGAAGAGGAGGACGTTTAGCTTGTTTGTTTGTTTACGCCGGTTACTGATTTCCAGAAGACAATCAGGAGGCGCCACGAGTCAAGCAGGCAAAGCAAGTAAGATACAGCGAGGACAACAAGGACAATGAGGAAAAAGAGGAGAAAAAGTTGAAAAAGAAAGAAGTAAAGGAGGACGAAAATATGCAAATATGACCAGAAAAAATGCTGCGCTGGAGCCTTCTAAGTGGGCGGGATGACGGAATGGGGGCAGGGGAAATGGGCCGAGAGGGAGGGGGACCGTTAGGGAGAGCGCAGGGAGATAAAGCTAATATAGGCCAGCCCGCCGAGCAATCTTGTTGGTCCAGGCGGGAAATGGAAAGGCTGCGGAGGAGCGAGAGGAGCGAGAGGCATGAGATGAGTGGGCGTATGATGGGGGTGATTGGAGCGGGCGGAGGAGCACGAGTGAGAAGATGCACAGCGCGGTCTTGGGGGCTATTACCGAGCTGGACAAATGGCAGCGCACAGAGCTGGCGCACGCATGCTGCAGCGTGTCTGGCAGGAGAGGAGAGTGGTTGTCATGCAGGAACAGCGCGACGGGGCCGGGGCTTGTCGAGGCGAGGCGAGCGGTGGGCGTCGTGAGATGGATGCGTTGTACGCCGAGGAGAAGGCGGAGGCGGAGGATGAGGAGAGAGGGGTGGAGGGACGGACGTGAGGGAATATCAGAGTGCGTCTTTTAGAGAGGTCGGAAAGGGTGGTGATCGTCGTGGAAGAGACGGAGAGATAGAGATGGGACGGATGGAACAGACAGAAGGGAGAGCGCAGGAAAAGGGACAGACAGCGACCGAAGCGGTCGACGGGGTGGACAGCCCGGAAAGGAAACGAGGTGGAGTGGGTATAATAATAATAGGGGCAGACACAAAAGGGGGCAAGGGCCCAACGCAGGAGGTGCACGGCGCACTGGCACCATTCCGAGAGAGCATGCAGCGAGCCTGCAGAGGGCCTGCAGCGAGCATGCGGCTTGCTGGGTCTAAGGCACTCTAAGGCGCCCGCGTGGGGACCTTGCATGAGTGTCCCAAGCGCGGAGCAGAGTGACAGAAAGAGGAAGGGGAAAAGGAAGGAAAATGACAAAAAAGAGAAAAAAGAAAATAGAGGAAATGCTGCAGCGGGCGAATGCCGCCACCACCACACAATTGCAGACCACCACAAAACCAGCTAGGCTTTCTCTGGCCGCAGATGATCGTCGTCTGGAGATGCAGTCTATCTCACCGCTTGGCTATTTGTTTTTGGGCGTGCAAGAGCAGATCGAGTGCAGTGTGTTGCGAGGCGTGAAGCGGTGGACTGGTGGTTCGCCCAACTCGAGAAAAGCCGCCTGGGCCGGGAAACGAGAACGAGCCATCCCATCTGCTCCCACTCGCTCCCATTCGCTGCCATTCGCTGCCATTCGCTCCCACTCGTCCCAATCGTCCCAACTGGGCAATCGTCTTGTTTATCGAATGCACGCCGTCGGCGATTGCTGCACTTGCGGCGAGAGAAACCGCGGCGTCTCGTTCTGCGGTCCGCCGCTCAGCCAGCCAGCAGGCACCACCTGTTCCGTTCCTGGCCCGTTCCTGTGCCTGGAGGACTATTGGAGGACTATTGGACGGAAGCACTAGGGCGCCAGCCAGTGGCGGCCGCCCGTTTCCCGTTTGCCGCTCAGCTAGAGGGAATTGGGGAAGGGCGACGTGACGAGCGAGCGCGGGCACGACAGGTTCGGCGGCCAGCCAATGGCCAGCCGAGATCGACCGCCGGAGAGAGGGTTGCGTGCCAGCGTGCAATGTGATGCATCACAACGAAAAAGGTAAGAAAAGGGAAATTGAGCGGGCGGCTTGTTCCTCTCATTCCAGGCCATGTCTTGTTCTTTTTTTTTCGGTTCTTGGTTCTCCATTCTTGTGTCTCGTTTTTCGGGTTTCTCGTCTCGTCGCATCCTTCGTCTCTTGGGTCTCTTGGCTTGGATGACGTTTTCCTCTTCTCTTTTTTTTGCTTGCTTCTCTGTTCGCCTCCTGTTCCTTTTTTCATGTCTCAATCACGTACCTTGCGTTGGATGGCCATGGGCAGGGCATCGAATTCCTCGCACGTCAACGGCGGCGGCGCGCCCGGTCTCGCATAGTTGTAGCTGGTCCGGCGTCCGCTGATGGGGCTGGCGCTGGCGCCGGTGCTGGTGCTGGCTCGCACGCCGCCGCCGCTGCTGCCGGCCACCATCTGGGCTGTCGAGGGCGGGATCGAGATCGGGGGCGGGCGGTCGCGTCCGGACGACCGTGTGCGGCTGCGAGCACTCCGCGCGCTCCTGGCGGAAGCCGGACGCCAATGGCCGCTGCTGCTGCTCGTCCTGCCGCTCGTCCTGCCGCTCGATGCGCCCGAGGCCTCAAAGCTAGCGCGGAGGAAGTTGTCGCTCGCGGCACGGGTCGCCGTTTTCGTCATACTGCTGCTGGTGCTGCTGTACGTGCCAGCGCCACGCATTGCCGACGACAGTGTGTTTGCCGACTGGAACCGGCGGTGGGAGAACAGACGACACCGGCGGGGCTGTTTCGGGCCCTTGCTGCTGTTGCTGCTGCTGCTGCTGCTGCTGTTCTTGTTATTCGTGGTACTGCTGGTAGTGATGCGGCCGTCGTGCTCGGGCCAGGTGGTCAGGGCTGTACCGGCCGATGCGAGACTCGTAGCCGAGGAGGACGTCGAGAGAAAGAAGGTCGTGATGCCGTGAGCCGTAGCTGGATCTGAGGAGAGGGAGGAAGCTCGCGAGGCAGTGGCCGAGGCAGTGAAGAGAGGTGAGGAGGGCAATGAAAGGTGTGTAGAAGAGGGAAGAGAAAGAGAAGGAGGAGAAAAAGAAGGACAAGAAGAACCGGAAGAGCCAGAAGAGCCAGAAGAAGCAGAAGAGCAAGCTTCCTCAACAGCAGCAGCAGAGCCAGGAGACGAACAAGAAGCCCTGGTCGCCACCCCAGGCCCTGGGAAGCCCATCCTCGCCGACATCCTAGCCGCGCCTACTGGTGGCTCCTGCGAAATGCTACCTGCGGGCCCGTCACGCCTGTCACTCTCGACACGCCCGACACGCTGGCTGTCCTGGTGCTCGAGCGCCTGCATCTGGGGCTGCGGCGCAGTTGTCCGCCGCTCTCTCGTCGTCTCGTTTTCGTCTCTTTCGTCTTTTTTCGTCTTTTTCGTCCAGGGGTCTCTCCTGATGATCAGGGGTACGTGGTAGCGCTATGGAAGTGCCGCCCGTTTCCTGGTGGGCCAGAGGTATCTTACGGTATATTACTCCGTAATAATATTCGTAAGGAGAGGCGATGTGATCCGAAGAGCGTGAAGGAATTAGAGGGGATTGGAGGGGATGAGAAGAGATATCAAAAAGCTGAGGTGAGCCTTTTGAGGCTGTTTTGTGCGTGTTCTGACGTGGCGACCAAGTTGGCAACGACGATGGACAGAAAAGGCCAATTGAGCTGTTCTTAAAGCTCGCAAGGCAAGAGCAGGGACATTTCGTCGTTCCTGCCGTCTCTGCGTCTCTGCGTCTCTGCGTCTCTGCGTGTTGTCGTCCCGGCAGCGACAACGGACCAGGCACCAGTCAAAAAGACGGGAAGGAGGGCGTCTCGCTACACACGGCTCTGCATATTAAACACTTAATTTACACTGTGTTCTCGCGATGCACGGGATAATACACCGTACTTGTATCTTGTACAGCAAACCCCTTACGACACCCCGGTCTCTCGGAGAGCGGACGAGCCCCATCGCCTCTCGGTTTTGTGTCCGCCAGACGTTCTACGAGCACGATTGATTAACTTTGTGCCTTTCTTTGTCGACGCAGCGATATGTAATACGACTCGTACGTGTGACCCGTTGCAGATGTGCTCTGCAATAAAGCAACGCGTGGTGTCAATTGGGTCGAGAATAGAGTGCATATCCACTCGTGCACGTTGAAGATTGAGACGAGACATGTTCCGCTGCAATGATGAACGAACCCGATGAAGAAAACGGGTCTGTGAGGCAGTGAGACAAGAACCACGGAAATGAGAGAGAAAGACACGCAGTTTGCCTTGCAGCCGAGACAGCCTGAGGAATGCCGGTTTAGGGGAATAAAAAAACAGGGAATGTCTACGATGGGATGGGGAACAGGCAGATTACGACTAGGGGAGAGGAATGCAGAAGAAAAGACGGTGTCGATGCATCTCCATACTCTCTCCTCAGCTTCAGACGCTGACACGGTGAGAAGCTGCTGCAGGAATCTGCTGTGAGAAAGCTGCTGTGAGAAGCAAGACGGACAGGCAGAGAGACCCCTGCCGCTCTTATTTTATTCTCACCGTTAATCTATTTTAGCACCAGCGAGCCCATTTCGTCGCCTTCTCCCTGGAGCCCTGGTCCCGGCTCAGAACATGAAACGAGCTCTCTTCCCGTCTCCCGACAAGATCAGCGTTTCCGGGCGCCTGTCAACCAGAAAAAGAGCTACTGTGTACCGATTATGCAGGAGCTGCAGAGCTGCAGAGCTGCAGAGAGCTGCGTGCAGCCCGTCGGAGAGACATCTTCCAGAAGATGACCCGGAAAAAAAAAGCTGCGGTGAACAGAAAACCGAAACTCGGCGCATCCGGACGTCGTAGGCGGTTGCGACGCGTGCTACCAGAAGACGTATCGTCACATCGTGAATGCGTTTTCCAACGTCGTACTCTCTCCGCACGAGAAGCCTTTCCCTTTTCCGCTGCGATCGACGCAGGCTGATTGCGCCGAGAGAATGAACAAGGAAGCCCACTGATTCCTTCACCTGCTGCGGAGCGCACTAAAAAAACGACATTGGATACGTCCTACTCGTAGCTCCCCCCCTAGCCTGGTCGAAAATACGGTGCATCGCTGTGATGGGAGAGGGCGGAAACTGGATCCCCCAAGAATGCCGAGTCGTCCGTTCGTCGAGGCAAAATTGCATTCTGAGAACCGGCCAGGCCGAGTCCCGAAGAAAGCGGTGGACTTGGAGCTTCTTGGGGGGGAGTATGAATGCTACGTCGTAATAATACTTCGTACTTCCCTTGGGTCGCTGCTCAACTGCTCAACCTTCTTCATGGATTACGACGTTCGTCTGAGCAGTTAAAGAGGTTAAATTCTCTGTAATGTACCCTGCTCCTTGTCTGCATAATCTACCCAGGAGCTGTCACGAGTTCTCTCCAAGGGCGGGAAATAGAAACAGTCCCGAAAACTACGACGTGAGGGCGCCGGGACGCTGGCCTACGAGTATTATTTGTTTGTCGATCCGACGTACGAGAAGGAAAGGAGAAAAAGGAGAAAAAAAAGCTTGTGTCGATCTTCTTGGACAAGGGGACGCCACCGTTTCAAATTGTTCTTTTTTTGGGTTCTTCTATTCTTCTCTTGCCCCCATCCCTAGGAAGCCCGTTGACAAGAGTAATTACAACTACGCGCCGTGCTCCATTCTCGTCAGATACGGCGAGCAGAGAAGGAAAAGCATCAGCCGCGGCCTGTCGCTCTCCATTGTTTCTGTCACTTTTTTGACAAAATAAGACGGACGGCGTCTGCCTCCCCCCCTCCTAGTCAGATTGTCTTGCCCAGGACAAGCAACGATCTGCTGAGGATTTTGGACGGTTTAAAATTGCTCCTTTTTTTTCTCTCAGAAACGGTCAGGTGGACAGAGGCGGACTGTCAACAAAGTTACCAGAAAAATACTGTCGAAAAGGGGGTTGAATGGTCTGCACGACGATGAACGAAAAACCACGTGTTGCTGGCCTAACTTTTGCTGCTGTTTTCTTATTAATTGCTTCCCGAATCTTCCTCGTCTTCTCTTTAGATATCACCCGTTTCTCCTGTTTTTCTGGTTGTTGTGGATCAAAACAGCGCGGGTGCACAGGTCGAGAGAGGGTTCTTGCGCTCGTTTCCCCCCCTTTCCGTTGTTTCTCTGGTTCGCCAGGGGGTGCATCTTTTTTCGGCTTCCCGTGTTCCGGTACGGTATGGCTCTTGTGGCTCTTGTGGCTCTTCTATCCGTTTCCTATTTGTGCGAGACAGTGTAACAACCACGACAAGGTAATCCTCCTCGTGCTCGTGGATGCGTGGCAGCCTCGTCGTAGCAAAGAGGCACCGAGCCGTATGTGCTCGTACGGAGTTCTACGTGCTCAATCCAGTTCCCGTGTCTATGAATGCATTACTTTTCTTGTCTCCTGTCCTTGTTGCCTTTCTTTTCGATGTGCCGAGCGCACGAGCCTCTGAAATAGATTCGCTCTCCCGATGCCGCGGCTCGGAAACCATAGCTGATCGTCTCCGGTGATCAGCGGTTGATCTCACCGAAAAAAGGAGGGATAGGTGGAAAACAGGTTATTGATGTATCCGATCATCTGGACCACGAAGAATGAGAAAACGAGATAACGAGCGGGAGACCTGACAAAGCACGGGAGCGTTGCGTAAAGCACACGCGGCAAGATAGCTAGAGGTCCTATTTTCCTCCATCTGCGGCGGGCTTGCGCATAGCATATTGGCATACGGAGTACAGTTTATATTGCAACCGTATTCGCAAGGGAGCACAGAGTGCCCAAGCGCACGGAAGAGGCCTTGTTGCTTGGTCGTAGGCGGCCGCGCAGGCTGCCTTGTCTATCCGCGTGTTCGATATGCTCCGTAAAATGGACGGCAGATAGCAGGGGGAAAACCTTGCAACAACTAGTTGGGGGTTCATGAACCCGCATCCGTGATCAACATCGAACGGGAGATTTCGTCATTACATTTCTCCGAACATCTCCTTTGTCTGTTGGCAGATTCAACATACCCCGGCGAGACATGCAGCAAGGCCTAATACTCAACCGGCCGCACAACTAGGCAAGGGATATTGAAACGGCCGTCGAGAGGCAGCTGGGAGGTGCAGAATGCTTGTCTCTTTGTCTCGCCGGTCACCTTGCATCCAACAGACATCCCACATCAACAGACTGCAACAGACAAACAAAGAGCAACAGGATGACGCAAGACGCAAGACGCAACGCCCGTGTCTTGTCATTGATGTGTTGTCTGCGTTGTCTCTCGCATCTGCCAACAGACCGTTTGCTTTGAGACCGTCTTCCAATCGCATCACACGCGAGAGTCTTCAGTAGCGTTCGACATCACAACATCAACCAATCAGTTTCGATGGATGTATTGGTCGTATCTTTCTGTTTTTTCTTTGACGGCAATTTCCGTGCAAACCTCACAAATCCCCCAGTCTCCCATTTTTGATTTCTTTGTTGTTGCATGTTTCTCCATGTCTCTCTCTGCATGTCCTCTACTTTGGGGGTATTTCACAACTGCCGTGCATAGCTGAACAACCTCCTTTTTCTTTGTGCTAGCACCAACATCCTCCCCTCCCCCCGTTTTCTTTACGCAGACTCCGCAGCCGCCGCCGCCACGTTGCCCACCGGGTCGTAGTACTCGTAGACCTTGTTGGCCTTGCCGCGGCCCGTCACGGCCGGCGCCACGAACTGCGACACACCCGTCGCCCGGTCGTACGACAGGTGCGAGCACGCCAGCCGCTTGCCGCCGCCGCCGGGCAGGTCCACCACGAACTGCGGCGTCATGAAGCCCGCGATCGACCCCCGGATCTGCGCCTCCAGGTCCAGGATCGTCTGCAGCGGCGTCCGCAGGTGCTCCACCTTCTCGACCATGTCGCACTGGTAGACGTAGTACGGAAAGATGTTGTTGTCCGCCAGCCGCCGGATCAGCGCCGACATCGTCGCCGCGTCGTCGTTGACGCCCCGCAGCAGCACCGTCTGGTTGCGCACCAGCACGCCCGCGTCCCACAGCCGCCGCGCCGCCCGCTCCGACACCCACGAGATCTCGTTGGGGTGGTTGAAGTGCGTGTGCAGCGCCATGGCCTTGCCGGCCTTGCGGGCGGCGTCGGCCACGGACGCCAGCGCCTGGAACCAGCCGTCGCGGGGGTCGAGGAACCGCGCCGGCGCCACGGCCAGCCCCTTGCTGGCGAACCGGAACCGGCGGATGTTGGGCATGTCGATGAGGCGCTGGCCCACGTAGGCGAGCTGCTCGGGCTGCAGGTAGTAGGCGTCGCCGCCGGAGACGACGATGTCGTGGAGGCCCGGCTGCTTCTCGACGTAGGCGAGGGCCTCCTCCCAGCGGCGCTTGGTGGGCTTCATGGAGGCCTTCTTGACGGACTCGGTGTCGCCGCCGACGGCGTACGAGCGCGTGCAGAACATGCAGTACGTCGGGCAGACGGAGGTGGCTAAAGAAATTAGCAAGGGGTCGAGACTGGCGTAGATAGAAATGGTAATACTGGAAGGAGATAGGACCTACGCAAAAACAAGGCTTTGTCCGAGTACCGGTGCACGAGGCCGCTGACGGGCGAGTCGGCCGACTCGTGCAGCGAGTCGAGCGTCAGCTTGGGGTGGTCCGGCACCATGCGCGACTTGACGGGGATGAACTGGCGGAAGATGGGATCGTTGCGCGGATCCGCCCAGTTGATGCGGCTGAGGACGTAGGGTCTGGACGGTCAGCAAAGAAGTTGACGCATTGTGATATGTATGAGTATCTACGAGGCGAGGACTCACGTCATTCTCGTCGACATGGTGGCCGTCTTGATGCCGTCGATGACGTCGGCCACGAGCTCGTCGCGCGTCTGCGTCTGGGTGCCGGCCTCGTCAAAGGGCACCTGGTCCGGGAGCACGGCCTCGAGGAAGCCTGCGAGCTTGTTCTCGCCTTGGACCGTGTGTTTAATCTATGTTCGCTCCTGTTAGAATAAATCAAATGTTTGGCAGAGATTCATGATTCATTTCTTTCAAACACATACGCCCCATGAGTAGGAGAGGAACTCGTCGGCCGAGACGTCCTTCCAGACGGGAACCTTGCGCCAGAACTCGTCCTGAGGAGGAGCCACTGCCTCCGATGCATTGTCGGCAAAATCGACGGCGTCATCGTCGTCCTGGATGGCCTGCTGAGCCGCTGCAACCGGCGCCATGCGAGGCAGCGTGGTGATCGTGCGAGAGCCGTAGAGAGAGTCGCGGACGCTCACGGCAAGAAAGGCACCCGCAGGCACCCTCTGCTGGACGGCATATCGCCTCGCAATAGCAGAGAACATGATGCGGATGTCTGCTCTGACGATATGAGGGTTGCCGTCTTTTGTAATAACGTATTCTGAAAAGATGAAGAGGAGATGATTGTCTTGTAGGGGCAATCTCACGATGTAAACAAGAGGCGGAGACAGGCTGTCAATCCTTCAACGGGGGGATGGAAAGGGAATATTTAGGGACGAAAGGAGTTGAGCCAAAGGTGAGAGAAGTGTGAGATATACAAATATTGCGTCCGGCGTTGCCTCGTACCAGTCTGGCAATATCGAATGTTTCTTCCGTCTGTTGTGCGTCATCGGTGCGTCGACATTGAAGACTTTTATGGGGCCGTCCGAACATATCAGGACTTCACGACGCCTACCTACAGAGAATTGGACCGAGATACATTCACTGGGGGGTATCATCCGCCATGCTGAATAGCAGCAGAGGTAAGTGGGAGGATACGATACGTAGAAAGGAGGTGCATTGCCTCTGCCCGACAGACTTTTGCGGATGTCGTCTTCTGCGTGCGGCCGAACGTGCGGCCGTTTGAGCCCGCTGCGCAGATATTTCGGAGCACATCTCCTTGTGCTTCTTGGTCTCCCCCTCTCACTTACCGGGGATGCCAAGCCTCGATGCTCATCTTGCATGTCCCTCTTGCATCCAACAACCGGTGGTTCCCCGTCGCGCTGCATGGCG
This sequence comes from Sporothrix brunneoviolacea, assembly GCA_021396205.1. Taxonomy (NCBI): domain Eukaryota; kingdom Fungi; phylum Ascomycota; class Sordariomycetes; order Ophiostomatales; family Ophiostomataceae; genus Sporothrix; species Sporothrix brunneoviolacea. The sequence goes on from WNYD01000200.1 coordinate 15,637, forward strand.
TTTTCCAACATCGTATGCATCAGGTTCGTCGAAAGCTGAAAGAAAAAGAAGCGGCAAGCCACAAAGTTGCATCCACTGGCAATGTTGCATGGGCACTGCAGGGCTGAGCCTCGTGATGCAAACGGAGCAACGAGAGAAAGTTCATTGCAGTCTTTGTTGCTGATGCTCCGTATTCTCCCTTTTCTTTCCTATGATTTGTCGAAACCGCCTTCTCTGTGGCTGACTTACAGCTTTGTAATTGCAGGCGTTGTCTTCCCTTTGATGCCTTGCGTTCGACGTCCTGCTGTTGACAAGAGAAAGTAGGCGTTTGGCGGTGACAAATATGTTGCATTGGGAATATTGGAAAGAAGAAAGGAAGCGAAGGGCAAGGATGTGCCCGGAAAAAGAAAAGCAAGAAGAAACGAAAAAAACAAGAAAAAGCAAAAAAAAAAAACAAGAAAAAAGAAAGAAAAAAACAGCCAGCTCTGCTTACAGCCCGGCTTTGCTTCCTATAAGGTGCCACGTCCACACGCAGAACCAACAGGACAATATGCAGATGCGACTGGCCTGTGTTCTTAATGAGAAAGAAAACGGTGCAAACATTAAACGCAGACGAATGAGCGTGCATACGATATACATCAACCACTGGACGACTAGTCTGCACGACCTCATGATGACGCGAGAGTACAAATTTAGAGAGAGGCAAAGAACATACAGATCACTTCCCCATTCAGTGCTTTGCAGAAAAAATATACGCAGAAGATATGCAGGTTGTTGAGATCACCGGGGACCGGAAGAGCGAAATTAGGAGAAGAGAAAAGAGAAGAGAGAAAAGAAGCTTTGCCAGCAAGACGTCCTAGGCTTGCCAACGCAGTGCCCATTGCTCGCTGCCCCCATATCCCTCAAGCGAGGCTGAACTGCCCTTTGTTCCGGCCTGCGTCTCAAGCCATCGTGTATGCAGGCGACATGCTCCCTTGCAGCCCGGCACTTCTGGAATAGAGAGAAAAGATGAGGGATGGAACGGAGAGAAACTGCGGCAGGCGAAGAAAGGGGCATAGTCAGAAACACGAAATCATCAGTCAGACGAGGTGATGTTGTAGGTAGCACAAGGTGAGAATGACCACAAAAGTGAGAGTGTTTTCGGGGAAGAAACAAAGGGCGTCGTTGGAGTCCTGTCCTCCCTGTGTTATATTCGAAGCTTTTGCAACTCTTCTCATGACCGGGTTTCGTTGGGTTGACCCTTGGCCGAGAACTTGTGTCAATTTTTGGATGAGAAAACGGTTAAAGATTCCCTTGTTCTATTTTCGTTCCCCTTAGAAACCATGGTTAGACCGTGCTGTCTTCCAGCGTCCGAGCAGGTAGAGAGGCCAGGGCGAGGGTAAGTTTTCCTGCTTAGATTTTTTCTTTTCTTTTTCCTTTTTCCTTTTCTTTTCTGGCCGTATGCCTTCACCCCTCCATGGTCGCTTCTCGTCATCATGGATGCAAAAAGGAAGAAAAAGGAAAGAAAAAAAGATAGACGCAGAAAAAAAAAGAAAGCAAAAAAGGCTGCGCTCTGCAGATGGTTTTCTATCTCACCTGGCTATTCCTTCTTTTGCTAACACCACCCCCCTTTTCTCATCCTCCTGCAGGCTTGAGAATAACTCTGGTACAGACACTGCGTGCCCGCTCGCTCCGCTAGAAGAGCCTCACAGCCCAGCCGCAGACGCGAACCCGCCGGATGGAGGTTCCGGTGATGATCAGGGCCAGCGTCGAGATGAGGAGCCCGCCGTGACTAGGACCATTAACCTGTGGCTGGCGACCGCCGGCGCCCTGTGCCTGACCATGCCCACCTACGGGCTCATGTCCGCCTGGGGCCTCTTCCAGGTCTACTGGGAGGCGCACCAGCTGCGCGACGGCCGGGCGTCGTCGACGGCCATCGCCTGGATTGGCTCGATGCTGGGGTTTCTGAGCTGCCTCTTTGGCCTGGCCAGCGGTGTCGTCTTGGACAACGACAACCACCACCGCGGCGGCGGCGTCCGTACTCTCCTCCCCTTAGCCTGCGCCGTGTACTGGGCGTCGTTCCTCGCGCTGGCCTGGTGTAGCACGTACGCGCAGTTCATGGCGTGCTTTGTCGTGGCGGGCATCAGCTCGGCCGTGCCGACGACGGCGGCCTTTGTCGTGGTCGAGCAGCGGTTTGCTTCCACAGCGAACAGGACAGCGGCCGTCGGGCTCGTCTCGACAGGGGCGCCGCTTGGCGGCCTGCTGGTGTCGCTGGCGCTCCGGGCGCTTTTTGCGCGGCACGACTGGCAGGTGGCCATGTTCTGGCTGTCGTCCATGATCGGGGCTCTCGTGCTTGTGGGGTGCATCCTTGTTATCCGAAGTAGCGGAGGCAAAAGCAGCAGGAGCAGTACACTTGATGCGGCTAACCCTCTCGAGGTCGCGGCTATCAACGTAACCATGCATCGCCAGAACGATCGCAGCTGCGCGGACGGATCATCGGCACCAGTTGCAGCACCAGCAGTGGCTGCAGAAGTAGCGCACGCAGAAAAGAACCACGCATCGGTCTCACCAGTTGCATCGACTCCAGAGTCGGTGATGAGCAGCATGCAGCAGCCAGCTACGGCCGCGACTGGGTGGCGGGACCTGAGCCATTTTGCAGATCGGGGCTTCCTGCTGTTCACAGCCTGTGTTTTTGGTTGGTTCCTAAACGCCCCTACCCATGAGAGTGATGATTCATGTGGCTATATTTTCTTTCCTTTTGATTTCATCAATATGCAGACCCTGCATGCATCGAGGCCTCCCCCCATCTAGACTCAAGTCTGTTTCGCTAACCTTGCTCTTGCCGGACACGCCGGATGCAGCGTTCGAGTTCGTCCTGTACACGCAATGGGGCTCGCTGCCCTATTTTGCTGCGCTGACCGGCCTCGGAGACGTGTTCTATCTGCAGATGACATACAACCTGTCAGTATCTTACTCTTGTCTCTCCTCGTACCGTACGATATATTTATACAATGTATTTGTACCAACATCCCAACAGGGGCGCCATTCCGGGACGAACTATCCCCTCGTGGCTTGCCGCACGCTGGGGACCGTTCGACGTCACCCTGGCCATGACGGCCGTGACCATCTTGACCGTGTTCGTCGTGTGGGTGCCGTTTGGCGACCACAACGCCGTTGCGCTGTACATTGCTGCCTTTCTCATGGGCATCGGCACAGGGTCGTTTGTGCCGCTCTCTGGTGCGTCTGACCGCTCTTCAGTGGTCCCTAAGATTCATGCACGAGCTGATATCTTCGCAGCGACGTGCATTAGCCATCTCTGTGATGGGAGGGGCTATGGGAAATGGCTGGGATCGTGCTACGCCGTGGTCGGCTTTGCGTATGTGCCATAATACTCCGTACAATGGCATGGCGAAGGAGACTAAGAGAAAAGAGGGGACCAAAACAAGGCTGACGCTCGCCCTCGATAGGTCCCTCATTGGCAACCCCGTCAACCAGGCACTCCTCAAGAGCACTGGGCCGCAGTTCAGCGTGGCGTTCCAGGGCATCCTGCTCGTGTTTGCCTTTTTGTTCTGTGTCGTCGTCCGGAGGGACTACAGGGGACATCGTTTCTCGAGTAGGATTGCATCGCGAATCTGAGCTGGAAAGGAGGGTGCGGAGAGCGCGCGCCCGGTACCGCAGAGTTTCGTTCGATCGTTCGCTAGTTCGGGACGCGTGCCGGTAGCAGGGTGGGTGCAAAGGTGGTCTTCCCGCATAATGTATATGCAAGGTTGTGTGATCACACAAAATATTCGCGGTCTTGCGAGCACACCGATGGCCGTGCGGGAAAATTGTCTCTTCAGATTTGTTCCGTTCCGAGCGGTACGGAGTCGACAAGGCTGGGTTAACGCCAACCCACGAAGAAAAAGAAAAGAGCAGAGAAGAAAAAGAAAGCAGATGGCGTGGGGGCCATCACTTCTCCCCTTAGGCACACAAGCCCTTTACCTGATAATCCTTCCAGCTTTGTTGTTGGATATGTCTGTCCCTTGCCTCGATCCATCTGTTCGAGTTGTCGTATTGGTTCTGCCCCAATGAGCCAATGGCGCGACAGACTCCCCCAAGATATTGGCCAGAGCTGAATGGAAAAGTGCAGATTCGGGTATCGATATTGACTCGGTTGGCGTTCCGTCCCCTCCGCCCCCCTCCAACCCCCCTTCGTCGTATTGTCCTCGATCGGTCTTGGCACACCTCCTCGGTCACCCGCTCACCGCAAATTCCCAATGTGTTGGAAAGGAAGGGGGAATTGAAGTTGGTTTTTATTGCGTAGCACGTCGCCATTGGGGGTTCGGGACACGCAGAGACCGAATGCTCAGCAAAATCAAAAGAGGCCCGAAGGAAAAGAATAAAGTAACGATCTCAAAAAGGACAGAATATGCAAACTTTGTGCAGCTTTTCCCAATATAACACAAAACCAAACCCTGCATTTCCAGTCCAAGTTAACCGATACATACTGGGGGCCAAAAATAGGACTAAGCAAAAAACCCTGCTTCAGTAGAAACGCCCGTCTATCCCCAAAAAAAAGCTTAACAAAAAACAGAAGCCCACGTTATATCATCGTGATGGGCCGTACATAAAAACCCGCGGCTCGCTTATTCGTGGTTGCCCCTTCTTACGATAGCTGGTGACGGGACCCGAGGCAACGGCGATGGGTCTTCGGGCGTCGGAGTGGGCGCAAGCGAGTTTGGCGATGAAATCTGTGTAACCGCCCGAGAACTGCTTTCGCTGTCACCGGAGGAGCTGGTCGTTTGGGGGCTGGACGTTCCGTTGTTTTGGCTGCTACTGCTGCTGCTACCGTTGCCATCGGCTGGCTGCACCCCCTCGCAAGTGCGGACGACGGCGTCGTGTCTCCGGGTGTCTTCGCTACCGAGGAGCGAGACTGGCTCGACACCAACAGCTTCATCATAATCGGGGCTCGGGCTGTGGCGGCCCGAATTGTCGGACGGGCCCGAAGTAAGGGATGGTCTCGATCTCGACGCCTCGCTGCTCTCCACGCTGGCCAGCGGAATGCAAGTCGTGCCGGGCGAGCTGCCGCTGACGACGGTGCATCCGTTGCTGTGCGTATAGCCCTCGATGCTTGGGGGCCTGCCGAGAGGATCCTCTCTCTGGTACGGCGGCAGGTCTTCGTCCCCTTCCTCGTTTTCTGCTCTTCGCCTCGCATTGCTGTCGCGGGGCCGGTAGATTGGTAGCGAGCCCGGTCTCTGCCGCATAGTGGGTTGGCTGCCTCGCCCGCTGCTGCCGAGGCGTTGCCCCTGGCTTCGATACTGCTGCGACAGCAGCATGTTGGCGAAGATGAGAAGAGCACAGGCGAAGAGCTGGCTGATCGCCGAGATCCATACGAGATTAGAGGCCGTCGGACCCACGCTGATAACGGGCATAGTTGTATTTGAGATTCCAGAAGAGTTTGAACGCCGGTCTATGATGTTGTTTGTTATCGGCGGCGAGTCGAAGGGCGAAGGCGTAGGGTCTTGGGTATTGGAAACCGTATTATGGTCTGTCTTGGACGTGGCACCGACAACCCAGGCCATGCCGCTAACCAGAATCGCGGCGGCGACCACATTGAAGACCGCGGCAAAGCCCTTTGTGCACGCAAGGATGGTGCGGGCGCGCTTTTGCCACGCCTTGTTGCCTTCCAGCCAGAGCAGCCAAGGCCAGGCCGCTCCTGTGATGGCAATATCCATAATGTAGAAGACGAATGAGGCACGACCAAACTTGGGCTGGCCGATCAAAGCATGGGGTGGGCCGCCGTCTTCACCGGACGTGGGAATATCGCAATATGTTGCGGTATTCGTGTTGTTGGCAGCTGCGGCCATACTGTCTGAGCCGTTGATGCTGGAGTTGGTGTTGTAGTTTGCGGTAGTGTTGTTGCAGGGGAACTGGTGTAATATGTAGCCGCCCAGTTCGTTATCGAATCGCCGCCAGTTGAAGTTCGCCCCCGGTTTGCGTGAAATCATCTTCATGGGCCCCGTGCCTTCTTGCACGCACATGCCATTGAGAAACCAATATAGCGTAAACGGTTGATATGTGTTGCCCCCATTCGTGCTGACTGAACGAGTTTCGGTCCACTGTGTCTCGTTAGAACCAGATGCGGTGAAGGTGCCTAAAGGAATAGTTTCGTTCTCTCGTGTATCCCCCCCTTTTATATCTCTGAGATGTGCGTCTTACCTCTAACATATATGTATCTGGGGCCATCACGTCATCACTGTCTGATTGTTGTCCCCCGGCGTTGAGAATGACGATGATCACAATGCCAAGCAGCTCGAGAATGGCGACGCCGGCAAGCAAACATCGCCGGACTTGTACCGTTTTTCCATTTCTTGGCAACCTCAACCATCCCGGCCGTCTAGGCCATCTTGGCCAACTCGGGCAACTCAGTCTTCGTGCCCGCCATGTCGCCGCCGCCGACGTCGCTGCCGCCGTTGCTGCCGCCGTTGCTGCCGCCGCCGTACCGCGCAGCGATGCCGTTCTCAGAGGTATGTCCATCAGAAGGAGAAACCGGCCACAAGCATCAGGCTCGGGCTAAAAGGGGGGGTAGCGTGATGGTTGCCTGCAGCTCTTCCGCCACAAGAGAGCGAGACCAGGATTGAAGTCGAGTGTGGGCACAATGAATTTGGTGATGCTGTCTCATCCCAAGCGCGACTCCATTTGGGGATTGTGGTAAGAACGGAGAGTCGAGCGACACACGAGGCCAAAACACCGGAAGGAATCAGAAAACACCGGCCACAGAAACAAGAAGTGTAGCGCCGCCTCCCTTTTGTTGGGGCTCTTGTTGTCTCCCCTTCCTTGGCCACCCCCTCCGTTTCGACCAGCCTGCTGGTGGACGATACGTGGGCGGGATAACAAAGCCAAGTTGACCCAATATAGCCTATCCAAGAGAAAGTGACGAGCGAAGTAAGCCAATTGATTGCGGCCTTGCTACTCGTCCGCCCTATCTCTGTCTCTCTCGCCAACCTCTCTTCCGCTGATGGCGTTCTCGCAAGCTCCCTTGTCGAAATGTTCCGCGAACAAGCTTATTGGAGCACCGAGTAGATTAGCCTGGGAATAAACAAGTCGCTATCTCTCTTCGCTCTCCGCTCTTGCCGTTGTCCTCTCCTTTTGGATTCTTATCTGTCTGTTCACCTTCATTCTCTCCTTATTGCCTTCCCATATCTCGTTGGCCCTGCCCCCTGGCAAATGGGACCAGGCGTGGCATGCCATTCCCATCGTCCCCTTATGCGCAGATGTGCGGCACAGCCAAAGAGACAGGGCGACGTCTGGACATGTCTCCTTTTGTCGCAGGGGCGACGCGTCCGAGCCTCCACTGGGCGGCAAAAGGCCGGTAGATGGATAGGTGTGAGTGGCACAGGATTCGGGTCTGGCCTCCGCTGCTCAAATCGGAAACTAGGTGTGCGTGATGGTTTGCATTGATAGATAAAAGATGGCGTGCATGCAGTTCTGCCGCGCGCATAGCAGACGACATATAGCTTGCTTGTGCCGGATTGCTTGGCGATCAGCGGGTATCTAGGATCTTGGTGCTGTGCAGCCCGAGAAAGTACACAAACAAGGCCAAAAAGGGAAGACATGGAGAGAAAAGAAGAGACGAGACGAGAAGAGAAGAGAAGGGAAGAGGGAAAAAACGATGAAGCTGTTGATGTTTGTTTATTGCCCTGTTTTGCTTTGGAGGCACCTCTTGGGTGAGGGCAAATGACGGAAGGAACCACCCGGTGCCTCGCACTCGCCCACACACGCAGCGGGAAGGTGCATTGGTGTTGTATTTAATAAGCGATTGTGCTAAGCTCTGCTCTTTTATTCCATATTGCCTAGCCAGAGAGCTCACATCAACCCATAGCCCTGCGGCTGCTCCAGCGAGAAAAGCTCGCCCTCGGGCGTCGTGAGGACGATCGCCGGAGGGGACGGCTGTCTCGGCGGCCTCAGCGGCGGCAGCAGTGGCTGCGGTTGCGACGGCTCTGCATGCTTGTTCTGCTGCTGCTTCTCCAGCATGGCTACCATCGTCGCCCGGAGCGGGGACTCGGCCGGCAGCGGCACCCGTTGCCAGTTGCACAGCTGGCCGCGTCTTATATTACCCTTTCGGTTGAATGGCGACGGCTTCCGTGGTATCAGGTGCATCTGGTCTTTGAAGAAGGTTGTCCCCACACGGAATCGGCTTATGGCGATGGTCTCTTTGATTTGCTTCCAGGCCTCGCGGGCGCGCCGGGTGCGATTTCCCCAGTAATCCGAGCCGGACGGGCCGCGCGGCACACCGGGCTTGACGAGGGCGTTCTGGACAGTAGGCTCCTCAGTCTGCCGAGCAGGCCCCTCATCAGTGGACGGCCGTGCATTGATGGCATGCCAGCGTCGCCGCAGAAACCTCGTCGACGATGCCCCCGGCTTTGCCTTTGGCGTCCACCACGGCTCGCGCGCCGGCGGCTTGTCGCTGGGAGGAGCAGCAGGTTCGGCTTCGGCTTCAGCCCCTGCCTCTTCAGCAGGTTTAGGTTCAGGTTCAGGTCCAGCTTCTGCTTCAGCTTCGACTTCTTCAGCTTCTTCGGAAGGCTGAGCCGCACCAGCCTCAGAAGTGACATAGGTCTCAGCAACATCTCTTTCGGTAGCGGAAGCCACCGCGGCAGCCCCTGCGGCAGCATCAGCGTCATTCCGCTCTGGCGGCTTTGCGCTTGACACGGCGTACCAGCGGGTCTCGTCGATCGCTCCAATGGATACGGAGCAGAAGCTCCCGTCAAATGCCCCGCGGGTGGAGGTTGTCGCCAATAAATACATGCTGTTATTCCGTTCTTGTCGCTACCGTCGGTGTCTTTCTCCCGTCTCTTGGCAATAGCTTGTTCTCCTGCTGCATGCTCGTCGATGCCCACTCGAATAGAGCCTTGAGATAGTGACAAGATTTTGGGAGGGCCGGAGAGCCGAAGGCAGACAGACTATGTGAAAAGCTGAAGCTCCTATTTTTTTTCTCTTCCCGAACCTTCCTTTGCGATAGTTCCTGGATATTTTCGATAAAGGGAGATGATGAGATGGAGGTCCGATGAAGGGTATGCACGGAATTGGCAGAACGGTTGACAGCTAGTTGACAGAGAGTTGACAGACAAGTTGACAAGTTGGCACTGACAGATGACACCGACCGCTGAAGAAAGGGGTGTCTGTAAACAGCGCCTGACTCACGGATCTTGTCTTCTTGTTCCCTCCCTTGGCTCAGGGAAAGCCTTTGCAAAGCCAGGGGACAGAGACGATCACAGTGTGCAGATGCACAGGTAAAAAAAAAGATACAAAGCACCATGCCCCAAGGATGCCTGAAAATTCTTCTAAATATCTCGCTGGTAAGATGGTATAATACACGATTTTTTATATATTTTGCGTCGACGTCTTGCGCGGGATAGGGGGAAACGGGGAGGGACAAGGGGAGGCGAATACAATTTTCCTGTGCACGAGTCTGCCGCCCAGTTCTTTTTTCATTTTTCATCTCAAACATAGTATTCAACAGTCAGGGCAGGGAGGAAACGACGGGGGAAGGGTAGAAGGTAGGCTCTGGTTGAGAATCCCCCCCTCAGTTCTTAGCGTAAAGATACGCCTGACCGGCATCCCCAGAGGCCCGAATGGCGGCGGACTACCGCAGTCATAATCTCATTCGGGTGCGATCAGGTACGACACACGTATACAAACCGAACTGTCTCTCTCTCATGTTTTTTTCAGTTGTATTGTGTGTATGGTATGGTGCTGGCCGCATACTATAAAAACCGTAGACGGCAGACCAACCCCGTACGGACCCATTACTTCCAGAGTCGTCGACGGAGAAAAAGAACCATATATGTTCTCTCAGGGTCCCAATGGACTGCAAAGGGGGGGAAGGGGGAAAGAGGAGGCCGAATCAGCAATGTACAGGAAAACATGGAAAGCCAAAAAGTCACGAAGCAGGAGGAGCGCATACCCGAGGTAGTCCTCGTTGATGGTGCCGATGGCCCACATCTCGCCGACTTCGCTGCGCGTGCCCATGATCTTGACCCGGATGTGCGTGCCGGGCTCGATCCGGTAGTCCTCGTTGTCCGTGAACTGTGGTGGCGTGGCGTTCGGGTCATACTTGATCTGACTAGGAATCATCTGTCGGACGCGCGTTAACACCCACAGCACACCGGTGTAGAATTGCCCTTCGCGCGGCCAGAGAGAGAAAAGCTCATACATGTGACGACACGAACAAGCGCAGAGGGCCCGCCTGTGCGAAGAACCCGTGTGGGTTGACTGAGTAGACGACGGCATCAACCTTTGACAAGGGGAAACATTGGAAGTCTTGTTAGCCTTTTCCTTGTTCGTTGTTCTTTTCGAACGGGCGCCTGCCAGCCAGCCCAAAGAAAGAAAAGAAACCAGCTTTCTCCTCAAACAGTTGCGCATACCGTTTCGCCCTTGAATGGCCGCCACACGACGGCGCGATAGCCGACGGTGAACTCGGCCAGCCCGTTGCCCGGGAGGATTTTGCCCGCCGAGATGTCGAACGTGTCCATGATGGATATTATGTAGTAGTTGCCGGCGCATGTGCCTTCGACGTCTTTGAGCAGCTTCGTCGTCACCAGCTCGTGCATGTTGCGCCCAAAGTAGGACGGATGCAGCGTCACCCGGCGCTCGAGGTTGTGGAGGAAAAACATGGTGGCGAGGAGGAGGACGGGGAAGGGGAGGAGGGTGTTCTTGGGGGCGAGTGAGATGCTCCCTTTCCGGATGATGCGCCGCGCCGCTTTCGCAACCGTGCGTCAACGCGCGCCGACGCCAGAAACCAGGAAAGCGCTTGCTAACGGACGAGCTTCTAGTACAAAGAAATTCGTTTCAGGCGTTCGTGTCGTGTCTCGTGAGTTGCGTATCGTAGAATAGGGGACGTCGTCGATCGGGCGCAAGCTGTCAACTTGAGCTAGGAGGTCTCAAGGGAGCGATCGCGTGGGAGAAAACGAGAGGCGGGAGGGCACAGAGAGATCGAGGGCCGGTGCAGATGATGCGGAGTGAGTCGTGAGAAGGCCGGTGGGATGGCAATGAGGCGCGACGGCGGCGAGGGAGAGCGCAAAGGGAGCTGTGAATACGCCTTCAATTTCTTCTTTCGCGATAGCTCCGCTCTTGTTGTCCAAAAAGATGACGGGCAGAAAAGACAAAAGAAGAGAACAAAGAACCACGAATGCGCTCCGGTCGGTGGAGGGAGGACGTCGGGGGAGGGGAGGGGTTCGTTGGTTGTTGCGCTGCCTGGCCGAGACGACGAAAACATCCACAGGAGGAGAGAAAGGGCAAAAAAAGGCAACCATCGTTGAATCCGCAACTCTGGTTGTGCAGTTCTCGCTCTCGCGCGGCTGAGTGTGGTCCGTGCACAGGCAGTCCGCTTGCACGCGCCTTCCCACACGCCAGTTGCACAAGCAAAGGTTCTTCTCAAAAAGTGGGCCGCTGTTGAGGACGCCACAAACCCACATGCACGTGATCCTCTAGCCACAACAACGCACAAAGCGCACCCGAGCACAAGCGCGCCATCCTTGGTCCTACAGTGTGGGCAGACGTAGGTTCCTGTTCGCCCTTTGCGCTTTTCCCGAGCTGTGATATAAATTGCCCTTTGCCCAGTTTCTTCATTTCTTGCCTCTTCACTTTTTTTTTGGAGCCAGACTCTGTGCGACAGACCTGCGGTTTCTCGAAGCCATACACAAGGTCTGCTGGCTGCACACCTTTCTCGACACATTTCGACGAAACCAACTCTTATCGATCGCCGCAGCTGAGCCGCCGACATTCGCGTTCCTCCCTCTCTCTCCCCTGCGCCTTGCAGGCGCAACATCGCGAGATTTCTGGCCGCCTCGACGCCACTCTTTCCTCTTCCCTTCACCTTAATCGATCGGGCGGCCGCTCTTCCTCCTCACCCTCACAATGGCCAGCATCGATCGGTATCGACCCGCTCGCGAGGGCTATCAACCGCCATCCCTCCCCCCTCAGACAAAACCCGGCGGCCCGGCGCCGTCAATACCGGTGCCGCTATCGTCGTCGTCGTCGGCTGCCGCCGACCGCCAGTCCCAGTCCCAGTCGCCCTCCTCCACCCGCCGGCTGCGCGATGTGCCCCCGGCCGTCCCCTCCCCCCCGACACACTCCTCGAGAACATATCCGCCCCCCCGGCCAATATCACGACATAGCGCCTCCCCACGGAGAGGAGGACCGCCTCCGTTATCATCCCAGAAACAACAACAGCCGCAGCCGCCGTCACAACAACAAGAACAACAACGACCGACCTCGCAGTCGTCCAACCAGCCGTCCAACCAGCCGCCGTTTGCGAGCCAGTGGTTCTACACCGAGGAGGAGCTGCTGAGCACGCCGAGCGTGCTGCACGGTCTGTCGCCGAGCGAGGAGCGCGAGCGGCGCGCCAAGGGCGTCAACTTCATCTACCAGTCGGGCATGGCCGTGCAGCCGCACCCGCTGCCGCAGATGACGCTGTACGTGGCGGCCGTGTTCTTCCACCGCTTCTACATGCGCATCAGCATGGTCGAGGAGCGGGGGGGGATTCATCACTATGTAGGTCCTTCTTGAGCGACTCTCTCTCTCTCTCTCTCCATGCACTTTCCCCTCTGCTAACTTGGACAGAAAATTGCCGCTACCGCCCTCTTCCTGGCCAACAAGACCGAGGAGAACTGCTTCAAGACGAAGCACCTCATCATCGCCGTCGCCAAGGTCGCCCAGAAGAACATGGGCCTCATCGTCGACGAGCAGAGCAAGGAGTACTGGCGCTGGCGCGATAGCATCCTGACCTACGAGGAGCTCATGCTCGAGACGCTCACCTTCGACCTCATCATCGCCAACCCCTACGAGCAGCTGGGGGCGCAGATGGCCCGGCTCGGCCAGCGCGGCAACAAGCCGCTGGGCGACGCCGCCTGGGCGTGCCTCAACGACGCCGGCCTGACGACGCTGCCCCTGCAGCTGGACGCCGGCGACCTCGCGTCCGCGGCGCTCTTCTTCGGCAGCGTCGCCACCGGCGAGAAGCTCGACGACGTGCACGGCCAGCCCTGGTGGCAGCACGTGCGGGCGGACGCGGCGCGCATCACGCGCGCGACGCACGCGATGGCGGCGTTCTACACGGAGAATCCGCTTAGGAAGCAGCAGCAGAACGGCCGCATCCAGCAGGGGTCGCCCGTGTTCCAGCTGGAGGCGACGCGGCGGCCCCACGAGCTGTCGCAGCTGAACAGCAGCCGGTACCTCGACAGCGGCAGCGGCGGCGGCGGCGGCGGTGGTGCCGGTGCCGGTGCCGGTGCCGGTGGTGCGAGCCGCGACGTGACACCCATGGAGCTGGACCGCCAGCCGCCGCCGCCGACGCAGAGCCAGACGCAGAGTCAGACGCAGACGCAGAGCCAGCAGATGCGGCCCTCGACGGCGGCCAGCTCCGTCAATGACGCCTTGCTCTCGCAGGCCGGCCCCGGCGACTCGGACGCCGTGCTCAAGGCCGCGGCCAACGACCTCGACCACCACAACCTCCACCCAAGCCACTACGGCAGCACGGGCCGAGGCAACAGCAATGGCAGCGGCAACGGCGACGGCCGCCCCAACGGGAACGGCCACTGGCCACCGCGGTCGCCCGACCGGAAGCGCAAGAGCGGCGCGAACCCCGGCGAGCGGGAGGAGGGCGAGTACGACGACACCAACGGCGGCGACGACAGCGGCCGAGGCGGCAGCCCGCCGCCGCCGGCGAAGCGGGTGCGGCGGCTGTCGGCGGGCGAGATTCGCGGCGATCGTGAGGAGGCGTAGAGGCCCAAGTTCTCACGTTTCTCGCGCTATCGCCGCCGGCGCGAGCCATATTGCTTTTTCTATTTTTAAACTACACATGATAATGGAACCATTGGGTGGGTGAACCGGGGGGGGCTTACAGAGGTGGAGTTTCATGGGGGACAGCTTTTCCCCCCCCTTTTTTCCTCTTGTTCTTTTTCGTCTTATTCTGCTTCATCATCAGAGCCGTTATGTTAGAGGGCAGGGAAGTCACTTGCTTTATGCATTTCGCATGTACAATCTGCAGAGTGTTCCAGTCGAGACTCCTAGGCGGTTGCCCAATCGGTTGCCGCTTGCTTGATTTGCCAGCCCAAGTAGTATCCTACTAGTCGTTTTCTCAATGACAACTACAATCTCAGTCCATCTCGCACATTGCTCCTTGCCTAGTATCACCGCGGGCGAGTGCTTCCACCTGCGGCATCAATACTTTAAACCATTTCCCATTCTTGGGCAATGATCGATATCTGCCTTGCCGTGACGGGGTGCTCCTACATTAGCTGGTTCATAGTCGGCGCTGCAATAACTGCGCGCTTTGTGTCCCAGGCGCGATAGTTTGAAGTCATCATATGTATACTGTAGGTTTAGATGTTATGTTTAAACGCGGAAATGATCATGGGTATTTTGATGGCGGCAACAGAGCCGCCCTGCCCGGCCTCCAGTTAGCCACAATCATTGCCTAGGTGACAGTGAGAAATAAAAGGCAAGGATGCTCTTAACAATATGAACGAATGACGAGGCTGGAAACCGGCTTCATCTGCTACACGCAGTCATGGTGGCTCGCTCAAGGCTTTTGCGCGGCATCAAATTTGTATAAATACACCTGTTCGCCCGTGAGATTTTTTTGTCTCGTTGATAAGTCTATTCTGTTATTCTATTCCCGAAACAAATCCACATTTCCAAGAGCTTCCGAATTTCAGCAAAAAAACAAACAAAAACGAAACACGGCCATCACAAACATCGCCGTCTTCCAGCTTATCTCCCTTACAAACACCCCTCCCCTCACCAGAAGCCGACAAAGTGGCCCTCGACGCCTGTGCGATTGTACTTTATTTAAAAAAAAAAATGTGCGACAAACGTATCAGTGGGATCAAGTTCGCCAAGTGTGGCCATACGATGAAGACTACTCGCATCGACTTGTGCGCGAGTGCCCAGGCGGCCGGCCAGATCTGCTCTACGGTACGCGAAATCGCCTTCCTTGCAGAAGCGAATAACGAGAAGTGCCCCGACTGCAAGTAGATCAAAAGGCAGTTGTTTGGCGGACGACGGATTGGGCAGCCGCGCCGCGCGGAGACAAAGATCGGAAAGGTATCGTGGGCGCACCGCGGCCAGGAGCAGATGCGTTTTGCCGTCACCAACTGCAGCTGACACGAATGCCGCCGGAGCATGATATGTTCCTCCAGCCCGCCGTCGGCAACCACGAGGAGCCCGTTGTCGAGTTCGAGCTATTTAGGTATTTGCGGCTGCTTACGAATAATAGTGAGGTCACGGAAAAAGTCCAAGATGTTTTGCATTTGCAGGTTTTCAGGGTCTTCCATTTTTAGATACAGAGGTAAATCCCGGGTACATGTTTCTTCCAGCGTTTCCTTCTATTTTCCACCGCATTACTTTCTCGGAACGAGCACCGCACTATGAATATTACTTTCTCATCTTGTTTAATGCCGTCGGTTTGCTTTTTTTGGGGTTTCTTTTTCGCGAGTGCTTCTTACGCACTGCTACTGCTACTAGTCTTCCGCCACCCTCGCTTTGGTCGTTTGGACCTCTCTCCACAACCCCCAGGTCCCCCTTTTCAGTTCGTTTGCTTAGTTTACTCGGTTATTTGTTTTCAGTCTATCCTAGAGCCAAAAAAAAAACAGGAATTGTTTTACACAGCTCCCGATGCAGTCCCATTCTCTCCTTATGCCTGGTACGTAGAGGCGGAGACGTTGCCACCGCGGCCGGTCCAGTTGACGTGGATGTCCTGGCCGAGAGGGTACTTCTCGCTGGCGAATTCGGGCTTGACGCGGAAGGTGTGGGCGCCGAAGTAGTCGCGCTGGGCCTGCAGCAGGTTGGCGGGCAGGTCCTTGGTGCGGTAGCCGTCGAACCACGACAGGGCGGTGCTGAAGGCCGGGGTCGGGATGCCAAGCAGGGCAGACTTGGCAACGACGTCACGCCAGCCGGGCTGGGCCTTGTGGATGGCCTTGTTGAAGAAGTCGTCGAACAGCAGGTTCTCGAGGTCGTTGTTCTTGCGGTACGCGGCAGTGATGTCCTTGAGGAAGACGGAGCGGATGATGCAGCCACCGCGCCACATCAGGGCGATGGACGGCTTGTTGAGCTTCCAGCCGTACTCCTTGGCGGCCTAGGTGCGGAATAATTAGTAAACATGTTGGCAAACACGAAGAGGAGGGGGTCGCGGACATACCTCCTGCATCAGCATGAAGCCCTGGGCGTACGAGATGATCTTGGAGGCGTACAGGGCCTGCTCGAGATCCTCGAGGAACTGCTCCTTGTTGCCCTCGAAGCTGTTGGCACGGCCGACGAACTCGAGCTTGGTGGAGGCCTTGACACGCTCCTCCTTGATGGCAGACAGACAGCGGGCCAGCACGGCCTCGGCAATCAGGGTGACGGGCATGCCCAGGTCAAGGGCGTTGATGGCAGTCCACTTGCCGGTACCCTTCTGGCCGGCCTTGTCGAGGATCTTCTCGACCAGGGGAGAGCCGTCCTCGTCGTTGTAGTACATGATGTCACGGGTGATCTCGATCAGGAAGGAGTCCAAGACGCCCTTGTTCCACTTGGTGAAGACGTCGCCAATCTCCTTGTTGGAGAGGCCGAGACCGCGCTTCATGATGTCGTAGGCCTAGAGAGAAGAGTTAGATGGGCCGAACGAAGTGTGGAACAGCGGGAAACAGCGGGAAACAGAAAACAAGAGAAGAGACCAACCTCGGAAATCAGCTGCATGTCGCCGTACTCGATGCCGTTGTGGACCATCTTGACGTAGTGGCCGGCGCCCTCGTCGCCGACCCAGTCGCAGCAGGCCTCGCCGTCGCTCTTGGCGGCGATGTTCTGGAAGATGTCCTTGATGTGGGGCCAAGCCTGCTCCTGGCCGCCGGGCATCAGGGAGGGGCCGTAGCGGGCACCCTCCTCGCCGCCGGAGACGCCGGAGCCGACAAAGAGGAGACCCTTGGACGCCAGGTACTGGGTTCTCCGGTTGGAGTCGGGGAAATGTGAGTTGCCACCATCGATGATGATGTCACCGCGCTCCAGGAGGGGCAGGAGGGTCTCGATCCAGTCGTCGACAGGCTTGCCGGCCTGGACGAGGAGCATGACACGGCGGGGCTTCTTGAGCTTGGAGACGAACTCCTCGGTGGAGTGGGCGCCGACAATGGACTTGCCCTTGGCCTCATTGGCCAGGAAGTGGTCCACCTTGGAGACGGTGCGGTTGAAGGCGCAGATGGTGAAGCCGTGGTCGGCCATGTTGAGGATCAGGTTTTGGCCCCTGGTGCGGCGCGGCGTTAGCAGGCCAGTGGCGGGACGGGGAGGAGCTCTGGGGGAGGAGCTCCGACCAGAGGAGAGAGAGGAGGGACAAAGGAGCTGTGACTTACATGACGGCCAGGCCGATAAGGCCGAGGTCAGCGCTGGCGAAGCCGTTAGCATTTCCATGTTCATGATGTCCATCTGATGCGCTTCTCGGTGCAGACAAAGTGGAGGAGGAGGAGGAGGAGGAAGTGTTGAGGGCCCCGCCAAGCATGGCCAGGCGGGTTCTGCGACAGGGGCGGATGTTTAGTGAGCCATTGGCAGCTTGGGACGGGAAGGGCGGGAAACGAAGCACAATTGTCCAGACGGGCAGGCAGCGCCGGAGAGGGCGCGACGATGCAAGGGAAATTGCCTCAGAGCGCGAATTTGTCCGCCAGACGGGCGCTGGGGCTGTGCCTGGCGATGTCCTCGTCGCTCGCGGGCTGGAATGCCTTTTTCTTTTTTTCCCGTATTTCCCTCTTGGGCCACGGACTCCAGCGGTGCGGGGGTGGGGTAAAAAATTCCCAACAACAGCGCGAGCTGCGGGACACGAGCAGCGAGGGGACAATGCAGCAGCAGAAAAGAAGAACAATGACGACGATGACACCAATGACGACAGCAACACGCAACGATACGCGGATGAGGGGAGAGATGGACGAGGACAGCTGCAGGGGAGAGGGGCACTTACACGGCACCAGACATGGCTGTTCCGGAGGGCGATGGACGGGGAATTGGTAGAGAAAAATGGAAGGCTGCGAGAGCTCTGGCGAGAGGCTGTGGATGACGCGGGGAGGATAGATCTAGATGATGGTTGAGGAAGAAAGGTGAGAAAAAGATGGAAAGGAGAGGAGGAGAAGAGAAGAGAAGAGGAAAAAGAAGAGAAGAAAGGAAGAGAGGGAGGAAAGGAAAAAAGAAAGAAGAGGAAGGAAGAGCCAGCAAGAGGGAATAAAACTATAATAAAATAATGGAAATTCAACGGCCAGCCAGGAGGAGGCCAAGTGAAGGAGGAGGCAGGCACGGCCAGAGCTCCCAGAGACACTCAGAGACACACAGAGAAGGCGCACCGGGCTGTCCCACGTTGGGTGCTGGGAGGACTAGGAGCAATACACGAGCAATACACGCTGCAGACGCTGCGCAGGCAGGGACGATCCGGTAGTTGCGACACACGGCGACACACGGCAGGAGCGACCCTCTCTTCCTCCTGGCAACCCCTCATCGCAGAAAGTTTCCACTAACACCCGACGGGGCCTGTAGACGACGCGTGCAGAGCAGACGTCCGCTAACGGTCGGAAAAAGGACACGGGAAAATGGCCATAGGCGGGTAATTGGAGTGGGGCTTACTGAGGGCAGCAGTCGCCCCGGGCACCCAAGCTAGAGGGTGCGACATGCTAGGAAGGAGCGCCAGGAAGGGTGCCAGGACTGCTTCGGCGGCATGGTCGCTCTTTCCCAGGCCAGGAAAAACCGGCGCATCATTGGGCGCTGGCCGCACAGATACTGGGGCGCCTCTGGACGGGCCTTGCTAAGCATTTGTAGCAGCTTGTGTCAGACGCCAGGACGACGCCAGACGACACCGGACGCAGGGACAGAGATAAAGATGCTTGCTGTACAAGCACGCAGCGACATCGTCAGCATTTGTCCGTCTTGGTCAGAAGATACGATACGGGTGGCAAAACGGCGACACAGGCCAGCGCACACGAAACTGGAAAACTGGACGGCCAGCCGTGCCAAGCCGTGCAAGCCGTGCAAGCCGTGCAGGCCGTGCAATTTGGCCGGCCAACAAGCCGGATTGGTTCTACGTGTGTGTGGCTGCTGGTGGAACAGGGTCTCTCTCTCTGTTGTCGTCTGTCGTTTTTGCTTGTTTTGTAATCGCAAATCGCGGGATTTTCTGGGTGTCCTTGGTGTTCTGGGCTGTCGGGGGATTCTGGATTTCCCTGGATTTCCGGGCTGCGAGAACCGGAGGCTGTCCGTCGCCGCTTGGGCAGAGGCCTCAACGAGGAGGTCACCCAATTTCACCCACTTTAGGTGAGGGCAGGTGTATCCGTAAAAAAAAAAGTAAAAAGAAACGGAAAAATGAGCATCTCCGTCGCAGAGGGGCTTTGCTAGCGCAGCAGCCATCCCACCATCCTGGCACCAAGAGCTCACTAAGGGCCCCGCAGGACGTTTCTTCGTGAACCCCCACGCAGGCAAGCGTTGCGCGAGACGAAACGAGCAGACGAGTCAAGAGAGAGGCGCACGGAGGAGATACGACGCATCCGACAAGGACGCGCGCGGACGCTGCAGGGCGGCCGCTTGGGCAGCTGTCGCGAAAGAGTGGGAAAGTGGGAAAGTGGGCTGTTTTTGGAGCCCGGGGAAGGGTTTGTTTGATGCTGGGGGGAGGGAGACTTGTTTGAGGAATCTGAGACGCCAGGAGGCGGGGAGGCGAGCTGCGTCAGAGTCGGAAGGCAAGCTGGTGTGAGCTGGAGCGAGATGCAGCGAGCTGGAGTGAAAAGAGACCGAGCTGAGCCGGCTGCAGCTGGAGCTGTCGGTGGTGAGAGGTTCTCCTTTGTCCGGTTCCTGTTACGTTCCCGATGAGAGCACGTGATTAAACACGTGTACAATCACATGAAGAATAGTGTCACGTGCGACGCCACTTCAGCCACGCCCAACGTCACCGACCAGGGGGGCAAAAAGACGTGCGGCGCCGAAAACAACTTCACATCCTGCCAGACAACCACCACGCAACAACAGCTGCACTCTCTCTCTCTCGACCGCAACGCGACAGCGGACTGTGCCCATCCGTCGAACGAGGCTCTCAGGTACGTTGTGCTTCCCTGCAAAAGGACATTTCTTGTCTGTAGCGGACCGGCACCTCTTCTCGCCTGTTTCTCTCTATCTCTTTGGTGTTTGGCAATCCAAAATTCATCATGGCCTCCTACGGTCCTCCAGGCGTCAGCTCGCCGCACCCGTCCCTCCCGGCGCGTCCGCCGCCGTCGGCCGCCGCATCATCCCACGCCAGCGCGACCGCCGCGTCGGGCTCTGCGTCGTCGACGACGACGCCCACGACCTCCTACGGCCCGTCCGCGCCGCCATCTCTGCCGACTGCCACCGCCGCCGCAGCAGCAGCAGCGGGCACGCCCGCGACGTACTATGGCGCCGCAGGCACAGCGGCGGCGATGAGCCAGCCGCGGCTGTCGTACTCGCGGACGTTTGCCTCCGTAGGCGGCGGTGCTGACGCCGCCGCCAGCGCGGGTCGCGGCCGCGGCGGCTACAACAGCAGCAGCACCTACAGCAATTACAACAATTCCTACTCCTACCCGCAGCAGCAACAGCAGCCCCAGGCCCCGAGCTACGGACCAAGTCCGAGCTACGGACCAGCCGCGCCGGCGGCGGCCAGCACGGGCTATGGGCCGCAGCAGTATGGACCGCAGTACGGACCCCAGGCCGGCCCGCCACAGATGGGGCCACAGGCGGGTCCCAGCCAGTATGGGCCGCAGTCGTACGGCCCGGCAGCAGGCGTGGCCGCGTCGGCACCGCCGCAGATTCGCAACCCCTTCCCGGCGGCACACGGCCCGCAATACCAACAGCAGCAGCAGCAGCAGCAGCAGCAGCACTACGGAGCCGGCCGCGGCAGCTATCGGCAGGCAACGAGCAACTACGCCAGCTGGCAGAGCGGGTACACGTCCAACGATCCCTCGGCGGCGGCAGCATCAGCAGCAGGCAGCCCGTCGTATGGTCCCACCTACGGCCCAGGGGCAACTGGGAACAACAGCGCCATGTACGCAGGCGCGGCGATGACCTACGGGCCGGACGGTATACCGATCCCGGCCGATGGCTCTGCGGCGGCGGCAGGCACCGAGGAAAGCGCGGACGGCGACTCCCAGAAGCCCGCCGAACGCCAGAAGACGGTCTACCGCGCGGGCGGCGGCAAGACGTGGGCCGACGACACGCTGCTCGAGTGGGACCCCAGCCACCTGCGGCTGTTCGTGGGCAACCTGGCGGGCGAGGTGACGGACGACACGCTGCTCAAGGCGTTCGGCCGGTGGCGGTCGGTGCAGAAGGCGCTGGTCAAGCGCGACAAGTGGACCAAGAAGTCGCGCGGGTACGGGTTCGTCAGCTTCAGCGACGCCGACGACTTCTTCCAGGCGGCCAAGGAGATGAACGGCAAGTACATCGGCAGCCACCCGGTGGTGGTGCGCAAGAGCAAGACGGACATCAAGGTGTCGGCGTTCAAGGACGAGAGCGGCGGCGGCAAGAACCACCACCACAGCCGGGGCAAGAAGGGCGGCGGTGGAAATGCGGCTGCCGCGGCGCACTACGGCGGTGCAGCCGCCGCCGACAGGGGCGGCAGCGGGAACAACACGAGCGGCACGAGCACCCCGATTGGTGCTGGTGGCGCAGGCTCTGGGGGCGGCGCGGCTACAAAAAAGAACGCCGGCAGCGGCGGCGCGTACGGCAAGCGGGACCCCTACGAGCCGGCGCTGGGCCCCGTGTCGACGGGCGTGCACAAGCACGGCAAGACCAAGAACGGTCTGAAGCTGCTTGGGTGATGGGGAAGGGACAAGAAAGCTACGTTGGCTTTTGGTATTTTGTGGGACAAGAACGGGCGTTTGGGAGCGGCACAGGCATTTTGGAACTGGAACTGTATTATTCCCGCTGTAGGTACAAAGGGTCGTGAAAATGCTATCTCTTAATGGTACAACTATGGCATACAAAAAAAAATATACGCAAATCCCAAGCAGAACATAACAAAAAAAGTCTCTAAATCCCCAACACAAAACGCCCAACGGATGGTATTTCTTTGCACAAGAGATTCCCTCGAATTAGTGACAAAAGTACATTGCAAAAATATGACAAGAAGCGAAAGTAGATTTTTGTTTGTCGTCTGTCGTGTGGGGGTGGGGGGAGACTATCTCTCCTGCCGGCCTGGCTTCCGCAGCAGGCCCGCGTCTTCCGCGTCGTTCTCGCCGTCCGCGTCGCTGTCGTGGTCGTGGTCGGCCGTCGTCGGTGGCGGCGGCGAGCTGGACGTTAATGAGGAGGACGATGCAGACGCGGAGCCGTCGACGGTCTGGTGCTGCTGCCGCTCCTGCTCCTGCTGGTGGTGCCCCTTGTGCACGTCGATCTGCGCCTGCTGCCGCATCTTGGTGATCTTGATGTAGTTGTAGACCACGATGGCCGCCATCGTGACCACGAGCCCCAGCACGTTGACGAGCGTCAGCGTGTCGTGGAACACGAGCGTCGCCGTCGTGATCGTCACCACCTCCTTGAAGATGCCCGCGATCGACAGCGTCACGACGGACGTGCGCTGCAGCAGCGCGAACTCGGACGCCGTCATGAGAAAGGCGATGGTGCCGGGAAAGAGGACTAGCAGCGGCGTGCGCACGGGGCCGAACTTGTCGGCCAGCGCGCGGAACCCGTCCACCAGCTCGGGGAAGCCCTCCATGGGGACGGCGAGCGCGAAGAGGGTGACGAACATGACGGGCGCGAGGTAGAAGATGCTGGAGAACGGGTTGGATGTGGCCGGGTTGCGCAGCAGCATGATCTGCGTCAGGCCCCAGCGGAAGCCCGAGAAGAAGGCGGCGGTGATGACGAGGAAGAAGCCAAAGGGGTCGAACTCGACCTCGCCGGCGACCATCATGACGACGCCGACGGTCATGGTGGCGATGATGGCGACGAGGCGGACGGTGGGCGTCTCGAGGCGGAAGGCGAAGGCGAAGAGCAGGACGAACGCGAGGGACGAGGACTTGCACATGGCTGGTGGGGGTTTGGTGTTAGTATCATTCTTCTTCTTCTCTCGCAAACGGTACTCTCACTTACTATAGAATGTCAGCGTGATCAGCTTGAGCGACGCGTTGCCCAGGCCAATGTCCAGCCCCGTGGCGGCGCCGCAGGGCCCGATGCGCGTCAGGTAGAACCACCCGGTCATTCTCGCGCTGTTCTTGCTGCTGTCGCCGTCGCCGTCGCCGCCTGCGTCTGGCTCGGACCGGTCTGCCTTGTAGTCGTCCTCGCCGTCGCCATTGTCGCCGCTGTTGCTGCGACTGCGGCCGCTCCGCGCGCCGGCGCCCGGCCGCAGCGACGGCACAAAGTAAAGCACTAGGCATGCCAGCAGGAACTGCACGAGCATGTGGATGGACGTCGTGAAGAGCGGGAAGGGGAAGTTGCTGCCGAACATCCACTTGTTGTACAGCGAGATGCTCAGCGAGAACAGGTACCACAGGCCGATCAGCGACCCGTTGACCACGAGGCGTCGCACCACGTGCTTGTCGGCCTCCTTGCGCTCGGCCTCGGTCAGCGCGGCCATGATGAGGCTGCTCTGGGGGTCGTCGAGGGCGAGGCGGCCGTCGCCGAAGCCGAAGCCCTCGCCGTGGTCGCCGGCGTCGTCGGCGACGCCCTCGACAAACCGCTGGTCGAAGCGCGTCCGCTGCCGGCGGGCCTCGGCGCGCTGCCGCCGCGCGGCCGGGCTCAGGCCCGTCTCTTCGTCGTCGTGCAGGTCGTTATTGCCGCCGCCGACGCCGCCGCCATGGTAGTCCTCCTCCAAGAGGGTCCGGTCGTCGTCTTTGCCCTCGTTGTCGTCGTCGCCCCAGTCGTCCCAGCCATCGCCGCTGTCGACCGGCTGTATCCTGCTGGTTGTCACTGTCGCTGTCGCCGTCGCCGTTGCTGTTGCTGTCGACGCCT
Source organism: Sporothrix brunneoviolacea (assembly GCA_021396205.1). Lineage (NCBI taxonomy): Eukaryota > Fungi > Ascomycota > Sordariomycetes > Ophiostomatales > Ophiostomataceae > Sporothrix > Sporothrix brunneoviolacea. The sequence goes on from WNYD01000200.1 coordinate 39,508, forward strand.
TCCTTGGGCGTCCGCCGCCGCCGCCGCCATTGTTCTTCAGCAGACTGCTCCGCCGCCGCGGCCGGCCGGACGACGACGACGACGACCCTCCTATGGAGTCGAGCTCGATCGTATCAGGCACGCCCTGGCCGAGCAGCGTCGCGGACGAAGCAGCTGCGCTGGTGTTGGTCAATGCGGCCGCCGTCCGCACCGGCTTGGGCGAGGGCATGTTGGCGGAAGGGAGGGAGAGCGTGGAGGGGAGCTGTTAGATCGCGCTTCTTCGCATGGTCTCGTGCTCACGTGCGCTCGATGCTGCGGACAAGGGCACACCGTGGGTCAGTGGGACGATGGCCGAAATCAGTCTGCTGGGGACAGAGATGGCGGTTTCGTTTTGTCGTCACCGTGTCCTCCGTCGCCGAAATTGGATCGAAAAAGCAATACAGAATATTTGTTCGAGCTTCCCGCTGACGGCCCTGGCCAGATTCGGGGTTGCTTGTCTTGGCGCTCCTGTTAGCGAATTGCAGGCGCGTCGGCGCGGGTGGTGGATCGCTGTGGCGCAGGCGCGGTGGTCTCGGCCCCCATTTCTGCCGGAGTTTCAGGGGTTTGTCAGGTGCAGTTGAAGGCACTAACAGGGAGCCTGCAGAGAGCTCATACTGAGGAGATAGCAGCAATGCGTTATGCAATATGCAAGAATAAGTCATACGCGGATCCTTAAACCGGGTATTACTCACTGAGTAAGCACATCAGCTGCCCCTCCAGCGCCCCTGCCGCTGCACATCCCGTATAAGCCGCATACTACGGCCAGTAGCGGCAGTTGGCTTGGGCTTCAATTGGCGAGGCCGCGAGACCCCCAGAATAAAGAGCTCCTCACTCTAGCGGGGGTCTGCTCCTAGCAATGGAGCCGGCGTCGAACTTCATGACGTCGCTCTAGGTAGGCCTCAGGACCCGCTGTTTTCGAGAGCTGTTGCGGCCCGGCGACTTATACCGTCTTTGATCACTGAATCAGTTTTTGTCTACCTCGAGTCTGACAGTATCAGTCTAACGATATCTCTCTTGACTCTCGAGCATCACATCCTGCGGGAACACTGCAGCCCCCCCACTCAATCACCCACCATGGCCTCCATGTCCCAGTGCGGCACCTCCGGCTCCGGCAGCTCCATGCGCCAGAACGCCGGCGGCTACCTGCCGATCGAGGACTACGGCATCATCGGCAACATGCACACCTGCGCGCTGGTCGGCATGGACGGCAGCATTGATTTTATGTGCTGGTAGGTGCAGAAGGAGACCACTGGAACCGTGCACCGGCCCTCTGCTGACCCTCCCAGGCCCGACTTCGACTCCCCCTCCGTCTTCTGCCGCCTGCTCGACAAGAACAAGGGCGGCCACTTCAGCATCTCGCCGCCCAACGACCTGACCTGCACCACCAAGCAGCAGTACCTGCCGTCGTCCAACATCCTGCTGACGCGCTACATCCACGAGGACGGCGTGGTCGACGTGGCCGACTTCTTCCCGCGGCCCAAGGCCACGGCGGTCGTGTCGCGCTCGTCCAAGCAGAACGCCTACCGCGAGGTCCGCGCCGTCCAGGAGGAGCTCAAGAAGTGGCTGGTGCGCCGCGTGGAGTGCATCCGGGGGCGGATGGAGCTGGAGGTCGAGCTCTTCCCGGCCTTCGACTACGCGCGTGCGCCGCACGAGACCAACATCGAGCAGCCCGTCCACGACCTGGACAACCCGGTCAGCCGCACGGCGACGTTCCGCAGCCGCGACGTGCGGCTCCAGCTCGACGTGGTCATCGACCCGGGGGAGGACGTTGCCAGCGGCGCAGATGGCGCGGCGGCCGCAGGTGGTGCAGCGGCGGCGGCCGCCCAGAAGCCGCGCGGCCCCTCGGTGACGTTCCGCAAGGAGCGCCGGCCCGGCATGCTCGGCGACGGCGTCGTGGCGCGCATCGTGCTCGAGGAGGGCCAGGCCGTGTCGCTGGTGCTGCGCCGGGACAAGCCCGACCACATCACGCCCAGCATCACGACGGCCGTGCTCGACGCGCAGCAGCACGACACGCAGCGGTTCTGGTACAACTGGATCAGCAAGAGCCGCTTCAAGGGCAAGTGGCGCGAGGTCGTCGACCGCAGCCTCATGGTGCTCAAGCTGCTGACGTACGAGCCCACGGGCGCCATCATCGCGGCGCCGACCTTCTCGATCCCCGAGGACGTCGGCGGCACGCGGAACTGGGACTACCGCTTCTCGTGGGTGCGCGACTCGAGCTTCACCATCTACATCCTGCTGCGCCTGGGCTTCAAGGAGGAGGCCGACGCGTACATGGAGTTCATCAGCGAGCGCATCCTGACGTCGCGCAACCCGGACGGGGGGCTGCCCATCATGTTCACGATCCGCGGCGACACCGACATCCCCGAGTACGAGCTGGACCACCTCGAGGGCTACAAGGGCAGCCGGCCCGTGCGCGTGGGCAACGCGGCGGCGTTCCACCTGCAGTTCGACATCTACGGCGAGCTGCTGGACGCCATCTACCTCAACAACAAGTACGGCAAGCCGGCCACGTGGGACCAGTGGGTGTCGGTGCGGCAGCTGCTAGGTGAGTGTGGGGGGGAGTGAACCTCGCTGGATGTTGTTGTTGCTGTCCATGCTAACCGGCCCAGACTATGCGTTGACGATCATGAAAGGTATTTCCTGTGCGCCCCTATTTGACTGCCTCCAACTACCTACTAACTCTGCAGACCCCGACATGTCCATCTGGGAGGTCCGCAACAGCAAGCAGCACTTCACCTACTCCCAGGTTATGCTGTGGGTGGCCTTTGACCGCGGCCTGCGCCTGGCCGAGAAGCGCAACCTGCCCTGCCCGAACCGCGCCAAGTGGCTCGAGGCGCGCGACTCGCTGTACGAGGAGATTATGGAAAAGGGTTCGTCCGAGCTCCTCTCTGAACAGTGGCTTGATCTGCCCTCGCTGCACCTGCTGACAACACCCCGCCTCCAGGGTACAACACCGAGCTCAAGTCCTTCATCCAGAGCTACGAGAACAACACCGCGCTCGACTCGTCCATCCTCATCGCCCCGCTCGTCTTCTTCATCTCCCCCTGCGACCCGCGCTTCCTCAACACCCTCGACCGCATCCTGCTGCCGCCCGAGAAGGGCGGCCTCACCAGCACGGGCCTCGTCAGCCGCTACGACACGACGCTGTCCCAGGACGGCGTGGGCGGCAGCGAGGGCGCCTTCAGCATGTGCACGTTCTGGCTCGTCGAGGCCATGTGCCGCGCCAGCGTGCACGAGCCGCGCTACCTGCCGCGCGCCGTCAACCTGTTCGAGAACATGCTGAGCTTCGGCAACCACCTGCACATGTTCTCCGAGGAGATCTCGCCCGGCGGCGAGCAGCTCGGCAACACGCCGCAGGCGTTCAGCCACCTGGCGCTGATCAGCGCCGCCTTCAACCTCGACCGCGTCATCGAGTCCAGGACGAGCGACGACAAGCTGTAGGGGAGCCGGTGAGACCCGCTGCTTCGTTCTTGTAATTATGCATTGTTGCACAGACTTGGATACAAAAAAACATAGTGATGTAGAATAAGATTACCTTTTTTGGTATGCCTGCCCCCCGTCAAACGCCTCGCTATGCACAAGAGTAGAAAAAGAAACAAGAAAAGAAAGAAGATAGAGCCGCACAAGCAAAACAAGCTTCCCGCGCCCGCAAGTCAGCCTGGCCTACGCCACCCCAAACTCCAGCTCCATCTCCTCGTCGATCGACCGGTCGCCCAGCGAGCTCAGACCCGAGCTAGGGCTCCGAGTGTTGCGGTGCCGGTTGTTTCGGTTGCCGCCCTCCCCGTCGCCGTCGTCGTCCTCCATCTCTTCGTCGTCGTCGTCGGGCGGCGGCGTCGGCGGCGGCGGCTGCTGCCGCGACTCGGTGCGCTTCGCCTGCCACGACGCGATGCTCGGGAAGTCGCCGCCCTCGACGACGATGTCGCCGCCGCCGGTCGTGACACCGCCCGTGCTCGGGTCGACCCCGTAGCCGTGGTGGTCGCCCACGTTGCCGCGGCCCAGCACCGTGCTGCTGTACTTGGAGTCCTCGCCGGTCTTGCTGTGTTTTTTCTTGAGGACTGTTCGCTGGGAGTTAGCGGAAGCCACAGCTATGATAAATGAGAACGCGCGCGCATCGGCCACCCACCGCTGAGGTAGTCGCTGTTCTCGTCGTCGCCGTCCAGCGCCACGCGCCGGATCTCGCGGTTGCGCGGCCCGGCCACCCAGTCGACGAACTCGTCCACGCCGCGCGCGTCGTCGCCCGACCCGTCGCCGGCGGCCAGCGCGCCGACGTCCTCGAGGGCCAGGCGCACGTCGACGAGCGAGGCCACGAGCCCCGTCAGCTCGGTGCTGTTGTGCGCCGCGTGGCGGGCCGTCGTCTCGCAGAGCACCGTCATGTACCGCGCGGCGAGGTCGGTCAGGGCGTCGACGACGGACGCGCGCGCCGCGTGGTAGCCCTGGGCGCGGAGGATCTGCAGCACGCAGGGGCGCAGCAGGCTGTGGAAGAGGGGGAGCTGGTGCGTCATGGTCGGAAGGAGGTCGGTGAGGTGTTCGTGGTCTGCTGCTGGAGAGATGTCGTCGAGCTGCGTCAAGAGCTGTGCCAGGAAGAGCTGAGAGTTAAGAGAGTCGAATACGAAGTGGACAACAACCGTCACCAGGAGCGCTCGTCTCCCATCACGCTGGCGCAGCAGGTTCGTGTGGCGTCGATTGGCGCATGCGTCGGTTGCGCGTGCAAACGGAGGTGACAGCGAACAATAGAAGTCAGAATGGGCAAAAAGTGAAGCCAAAGCGGGCCGAATGGGCAAGCGGTACAGAAGGCCTTCAGTGCGACCCACAAATTCGTTTAGTGCTCCACTTTTATCTGCTCCTGCCCTGTAGCTTGCAAGCAGCTGACTGGCCTGCGCAAACGACAGTTCGCGTATCACGGATTTCCTTCATTGACTCCTCTTTCTCGCTCTTTTATTCAACCACCTCCCTCCCACGACTGCGCTCACACCGACCAGCGCACGCCGCACCGCCGCACCGTCGCGCTCACCGACACTTCACTTACGCCCGTATTATTCATATCCTGCCTAGGGCTCTGTTCTCGATGCGTCGGATGTCGGTGTCGAAGGGCGTTTGCTAGCCTTGTCTCGGGCTTTTCCTTTCTATTTTTTTTTTTGTAATATTTCTTTATTTTCCTCTCCCTCGGCACTCACTTTTTCTTCTCCCCTCTCGTGTACTCGCCCTCGACTACGACCTCTAAACTTTGTGACCCACGACCTCCCCGACATGGCGTCTCCTCCCCCACCCCCGAGGCCCTCACGGCCCGTCACCTTGAAGCTCAGGACGCCCAGCGTCGCCTCCATCACCGCGGCGCCCCTCGTTGCGACACCCTCCGCCATGTCACCGCCGCCAGCGACGCCGGGCGGCGGCATGAAGATCATCCTTAAGCGGTCCCAGCCGCCGACCCCTGCGGCCGTCCCCGACGGCGTCCCCTTCTTCCCCGCGACCCCGGGCGTTGCCGTCCCCCCGACGCCCAGCGCCGCCTCAGCGCTGCCTCCTAGCGTGACGATGACGCAGAAGGGCCGCGTCTCGAAACCGACAGCCAAGAAGCGCGCGCGGGAGATCGACGAGAGCGACGACGACAACAGTCGACCCACCGGCGGCGGCGGCCACGGCGGCCACGGCAGTGCCCTGGGCCATCGACGTGTGGCGGCCGGTGGCGGCGGCGGTGGCGGGCCGCCCAAGCGGCCCAAGCTGATCCTGAAGAAGTCGCTCAAGTCCAAGACGGCGAGCATCGTATTAAAACAGATCCACAAGGAGGCGCCGCCCCACTCCAAGGGCGAAGGATACGACTCCGAGGAGGACGACCGCGAGCCCGACCCCCTGATCGAGGAGGAGTTCGTGCTGCGCATGCTGCCCGGCGAGCACTGCGACTACCTGCGCCGCATGGTCGACGAGCGCAAGATCGGCCTGGCGCCCAAGGACGGCGGCGCCGACTTCCACATGCGGTGGCTGCCGGGGGCCGAGCGGCGCGCCCTGGTCTCGGTCATGGGCGCGCACTTTGTCGGCGTGCTCGTCGACCTGCCGACGATCACCGAGGGCATGAAGACGTGGGACAAGCGCAACTTCATGAAGAGCGCCGACATCTGCCAGATGCTGCTCGTGTTCGCCGCCGTGGCCGACGAGGCGGAGGCTAAGAGCACGCCGCTTCCCGCCATGGTGGCCAAGGACTACCGCTGGCCGCACGGCCTGACGCCGCCCATGCACGACTGCATCCACCGGCGGTTCCGCAAGCGCCTGTCCAAGAAGGAGATCAAGGACAAGGAGGCCGAGCTGCAGCGCCTGCTCAACGAGGACCGCATCGCCGTCGAGACCAAGTGGGAGCTGTTCGACGACGGCCGGGCCGAGAGCGAGACCACGGCGGACGGCGGCGCGGACGTCGAGATGATGGAGGACGGCGAGGAGGACGCGTACGGCGAGGAGGACGTCGACTACTTTGGCCAGCAGCACGCCGCCGGCGGCGACGCGGACGCCGAGGGCGAGGCCGACGCCGAGGGCGACATCGACGAGGCCGAGCTCATGGCCGAGTTTATGGAGGAGGACGAGGACGACGGCGGGGCGGGGGCGAAGAAGGATGCGAGCACGGGCAGCAAGACCGAGCCAGGCGATGCCGGTCCCGAGACGCCCGCCACGCAGGCGCCGGAGACGCCAGCCACAGCGGGCGCCGCCGGTGCGGTCTCGGTGGCGGGGGCCGCGTCAGCCGAGACCCCGACCCCCGCGGCGGGCGGGAGCGACGCGTCCGAGGTCGACGAGGACGAGGACGACGACGACGAGGAGGACGACCTGGACGAGGACGAGCAGGCGCGCGCGGAGCAGGCCAAGGGCGTGCGCGAGGACATCAACGACCTCAAGAAGAACCTGCAGACGCTGGACAGCCAGCTGGCGGCGACGCAGAACGCGCTGCTGCGCAAGCGCATCGAGGGGACGCGGAAGCGGGTGCTGTCGGAGCTGCGCCTCAAGCAGGCGTCGATCGGCGAGATCGACGAAGAGGAGTGAAGGCGACAGTTGGCCAGACATTCTTGCTCTCGCGGTGTGTGTGTCAACTTTTTGCGCTGTTTGTTTTTCTTACAATTTTGTTTTTTGCAATGTGTTTGCATTATGGTATTTCCGGGACAGAGGGGGGGGGGCGGCGCGGCGTTCACATTTCTATATCAAAACATCATTTTTCTGTAGGAGGGAAGGCGTTCCGGTGGAATTTGCTGGGGTGGTTTTTTTTTTTGGCCCGTCACCAATTTGGAGAGGTCAGAGAGACAAGAGAGAACAAAATATACACGACGGGACAAGAAGCCAGGCCGGCCATGCGAAGTGTTGCGCATAGTTTATGTATATAATAGTTTTCGTCATACGATTACTGCGTGTTTCCAACACCATTCTAGAGACTTGGATGTGCGTTCGCGATGTGTATATGATTTTTTTTTGTCCATATAATCGTACAGTGATACAAGAGTCATGCCTCTCCGCCCTCCACAGCCGCCTTACACCCACAACACCTACATCGACCGCAGGTAGTTGCTCTCCTTGATCTTGGCCCGCCGCTCCTTGCGCAGCGCCACCCGGTGCTCCCTGCGCCTGGCCGCCGCCTCCAGCGTGTCCTCCAGGCCCGCCGCCTCGGACGGCAGGTTCAGCGACTGGTGCTGCAGCGGGATCTTGGGCGCCAGCGCCTCGATGTCGCCCGTCGCCCGCACCTGGGCCTCGAGGTCGCGCTGCCGGCGCAGGGCCAGGCGTCGCTGTTTTTTGGATTTTGCTGAGCACATTAGCATGTAGCCTAGCAGACACAGAGCGGACGCCGCCACAGAGTGCACCTACAGAACTCGTCGCCCGCGTCGGCGTCTTCGGCCGTCGCCGCCTTCTTGATCACGTCGAGGCAGCTCCACAGCCACGGCGGGTACTCGTCGTCGCGCAGGGCGACCGGGTCGGCGCGACCCTTGACGTAGTTGAGGCCCGTGAGGACGGTGCCCTCGGGGCAGGAAGAGAGCGCTGTTGCCGAGGCGGGATCGGCGGCGGTGGCGTCTGGCGATTGTGCGTCGGCGGTGGCGTCTTGTGATGGTGCCCCTACGGGCGCCGTTGCTGAGGAGGAGGCGGCCGATGAGGTAGAGAAGGAGGAGGAGGAGGAGGAGATATACGCAAATGCGGTCCGTCGTGGTGCTGCGGTCGCTGGGCGTGCAGTCGCCGAGAACGACAGGGCCCTCCGCAGGGACGCCCGGCAGACGTTCATTGTGCTGGCCATTGTGGTTGTGCTCGAATTGGTGCTGTAGGCGTTTGCAGTCGCACGAGGTTTGGGAACCGCTGCCGGGAAAGCTCTTGCTCTGGCGATTTTTTTTTTAGCTGGGGCAGCTCTTTTTCGGCGTTAGCCGTCCAGAGCCGCCCCAGAGCCTTGTAGTGCACGTGAGCGTCACGTGGAAACCATAAGTGGCAGCACAAAGCCGGCGGCAGTGCTGCCACAGGAACAAGAAGAATCGGGTGGATTTGTACGAACGCAATTTGCAAGAAACAGACCCTTGAACATGCGTTCTTCCTTTCGAATTGGAGTTGTTCTTGCGCGTCTGCTTGGTCGTGGTTGACACGCAGCACGTCGCAGCTCATAGTGGACCAATCAGAAGGACCCTGTTTCTGGTGAGCTCATCCGGCGGCGGTTTTTGAAGAAAAGAGCATGCTCGGGTGGCAGCCCAAGTTCAGAACGAGAGAACAGCAGAGAGGAACACTCGCAGAGCAGTTATTAGACCCCTCGTCACCCGTATGCAGGAATTCGCCTTTCCAAAAAATGCATTGTCATATATATGTACATTGGTTTTGCCTCGCGAGATCCGTCGTCTCGGCGTCTCGCCGCCATCCCATGCCTGAATCCAGAAGATGTGTCTCCGTCGTCGTCGTCGTCCCAAAGCATGGGTCGCTCTCGCGGAAGAGGTCTCGTCGTCCCAATTGTCGTGTCCAATCGGACCCGTCCGTCCTCCGTCCGCTCGCCCGTCTCCAGTCTTCGGTCTCCCTCTATTGCTTGTTCCCCTGCTTCTCGAGGTAGTTTTGCTGCTCGAACAGGTAGCCCTTGACCCTGGCGGTCTTGAGCAGCTGCAGATACCGTTCTGCGCGCGTGTCAGTACGTTTCCTATTCATCGCCCAGATAACGGGCCGCTGGCCCCCGGAACGCCCAACGCACCTCGCAGATGGCCGCACTTCTCCAGGTGGTTGACGCCCTCCCGGTAGTAGCATTTGCTCATCTCCTCCCGCACCAGCCGGCCCATCATGACTTGCACCCACTGCTCGCGGATGATGGCGTCCTGCGCCTGCTTTAAGCGCTTGGTGTCGTCGTAGTCGACGCCGTCAAAGGTCGGCGGCACCGTCGGCTTGGCGGCCAGGAACGAGGCCGACTCGGGCGTCGGCATTGTGTGTGAGAAAGGGGTTCTCCGGATCGGCTTCGTTGGAGGAATTGAGCGAATTGAGCAGACCAGTGCGCGGCTTTGCGGTGCTGCCGTAGTTTTTTCTCGTTGGACTTGAGCGTGCGGGTGTGATTTTGTCGATGGCTTCAAAAGGCCCACGGCTGTATGGGCAGAAGCCCGCTAGCGGGAGAATAAAGTGGTGCCTTACATACCAGGCCGTAATTTTTGTTTGCATCTCCCTTTTCACTCTCCCTCACCGCCTGGCCCACCGTATGCAGCTAAGCGTCCTACCAACCACGCTAATTTTTTTTGAAGAGAATTTTGCCGCGCAAAAACTTTTTTTTCTCTCTTCCTTCTCTCTCTGCGCCGCAAGCTCCCAGACCATTCCCCCCCCCATATAACACTGCAGCTTTTCCAGTCTCCCTCTCCCGTCCATCTTTTTTCTCTCTTCCTTCACATCCATCTTTCCCCCAACCCAAGTTTCCTCCCATCGTCCATATTCTTTTCCCTCCATCCCATACCCTTATCCCCATCCTACACATCCCTTCTATCAAAATGGGCAAGACAAAGGAGATCAAGGCCGCCAAGGCCGCGGCCGACCCGGTCAAGGGCGTCAAGGCCGGCGGCGTCGTGAAGCCGTCCAACACGCCTGTGGCCAAGTCCAAGAAGCTGGCCAAGGACATCGCTGCCAAGGCCACCAACGGCAAGGAGAAGAAGTCCAAGAAGGTCGAGAGCGAGAGCGAGAGTGAGAGCGAGAGCGAGTCCGAGTCCGAGGCATCTGCTTCCGACTCCGGCAGCGACTCCGAGTCCGAGTCCGAGGAGGAGAAGGACACCAAGAAGACCAACGGCAAGGCCAAGACCAACGGCAAGGCTGCCGCTAAGAAGGAGGAGTCTTCGGACTCCGAGTCCGACTCCGACGAGGAGGAGACCCCCAAGGAGACCAAGGCCGACGTGAGTTCTTCTTCCCTCTGAAGCCATGCATCCTTTGTACCACAGCTGCTAACTGCCACAGTCTGGTTCCGAGGAGGACTCTGACGACTCCGACGACTCCGAGGACGACTCCGAGGCGTCCGACTCCGAGGAGAAGACCGAGGAGCCGTCCAAGAAGCGCAAGGCCGACGACGACGAGCCGGCCGCCGCCAAGAAGGCCAAGACCGACTCCGAGGAGGAGGAGGAGGACACCTCTGCCCCCCCGGCTCGCGCCGCCGCCATCGCCGCCGCCGAGGAGCCCGAGCAGGGCAGCACCCTGTTCGCCGGCAACCTCAGCTGGAACGTCGACGACGACGTGCTGTACAACGAGTTCAAGGCCTTTGAGGGCCTCGTCAGCGCCCGCGTCATCACCGACCGCGAGCAGGGCCGGTCGCGCGGCTTCGGCTACGTCGACTTCGACTCCACCGCCAACGCCCAGGCCGCCTTCGACAAGATGCAGGGCGCCTCCGTCGACGGCCGCGAGATCAAGCTCGACTTCTCCACGGCCCGCCCCAAGAACAACGCCGGCGGCGCCGCCGGCGCCGACAGCCGCGCCAAGAAGTACGGCGACACCGTCAGCCCGGAGAGCGACACGCTCTTCGTCGGCAACCTGTCGTTCCAGGCCGACGAGGACACCGTCCAGGCCTTCTTCAGCGAGATCGCCAACGTCAAGAGCCTGCGCCTGCCTACCGACCAGTAAGCCCAATCCCCTGCCGTCCCCTATTCTCCCCATCCTCCTTTCGTGTCCTAACCACAAAACAGGGAGTCTGGTCGCCCCAAGGGCTTCGGCTACGTCTCGTTCTACTCGGTCGACGACGCCAAGAAAGCCTTTGAGAGCCTCAACGGCCAGTCCTGCGCCGGCCGCAACGTCCGCCTGGACTACTCGACCCCCAAGCCGAGACAGGAGTTCGGCGGCGGCGGTGACCGTCGCGGCGGCGGCGGCTTCGGCGGCCGTGGTGGTGGTGGCTTTGG
>WNYD01000201.1:0-50413 GCA_021396205.1 Sporothrix brunneoviolacea
CCCCCCCCCCCCCGCCGCCCCCCCCCCCCCCCCCCCCCCCCCCCCCCCCCCCCCGCCCCCCCCCCGCCCCCCGCCCCCCCCCCCCCCCCCCCCCCCCCCGGGTTCTCGAGTGATCGTCAGAAACTGAACCCGCGGAGGAAAAGGGCGCGAGAGAAAGCATCCCATCTTTCGTTGCGTAATGCCTCGTACAACTACGAGTGCTCGTGGGCATTTCCTGTTCCCCACGGGGTGGACAGTAGGTAGTCCGTTAAGTCTTCTGATTCCCCCCCCCACCCCCCGGGTAGAATGCACCATCACGCGCCGGTGCGGTGCGCCCGTCGTTGTTTGTCCCCCTCTCGAGGAGAGCCTTGGTCGCTGTCTTCTATCGAAGCTCTGCGCTCCCTCCTCGGCCGTTGAACGAATAAAGAAATGTACCATCTAGAGTAGGACATATATACCAAGCATCGTGAAGAAACTTGATCCTCTTGTTTACACTTACACCCAGACTTTCTCCTTATAGCAATTCCACCGGCAGGTCCATAGCACTCCTAGAAGTCTGCCTCTTCTTCACCTCCATCCCCCCTCTCTCCCCAGGACCATGCTCTACAACACCACCCCCGACCAGCTCTACGAGCCCCGCTCCGCCGTCGTCGACCCCCTCGGCTACGGCCGCGTCGCCCTCGTCACCGGCTGCGCCTCGGGCATCGGCCTCGCCTGCACCCAGCTGCTGCTCGCCCACCAGTTCGCCGTCTGCGGCGTCGACCGCGTCCGCTTCGACTACGACCTGCTGCGCGTCGCCGACCACGGCCGCTTCCACTTCCACCAGGCCGACCTCGCGGCGCACCCGGACGCCTGCGACGAGGCCGTGCGCATCTGCCTGCACGCGGCCGCGCTCGGCGGCCAGCCGCGCCGCGTCGACGTGCTCGTCAACGTCGCTGGCGTGCTCGACAACTTTGCCAGCGCCGACGCGGTCACAGACGCCCTCTGGGACGAGGTGCTGGCCGTCAACCTGACCGTGCCCGTCCGCATGATGCGCGCCGTGCTGGGGCCGATGAAGGACGGCAGCAGCGGCAAAAGCGGAGGCGTCATCATCAACGTGGCCAGCACGGCCGGGCTCAGCGGCGCCGTGGCGGGCATCGCCTACACGGCGTCTAAGCACGGCCTGATCGGGGCCACCAGGAACGTGGCGTGGCGGTTCCGCAACGAGGGCATCCGCTGCAACGCCGTGCTGCCGGGCGCCGTCGACAGCAGCGTGGGGCAGGCCATCGCCGGGCGCGTGGCCGACGGGCTGGACGCGGCCGGGTTCGCCGAGCTGGCGCCGGTGCATGCGCTGCAGGCGCAGGCGCAGGCGCGCCCCGATGCCGCCGCCGCCCGGGGAGCCACCACGGACATCACCGCATTGGATGTGGCCAAGGCCATCTTGTTCCTGCTCGGCGACCAGGCGAGCTCGATCAACGGCGTGTGCTTGCCCGTGGACAAGGCCTGGGGCGTGATGTGAGGGAATGAATAGGGCGAATGGTGCTTTTTTGTTGCATAAGAGTCGAGAACAGTATATCCCGTAGATTTATATAGAGAGTTGGTGTTGAGCATTTCTACTACATTTTAATTTAAGGCATAGAGTATAGCAAACAAGCAAGCAAGGGTGAAAAACAGTACATTTTGATGTAGTCCTTGAACATGGGGTATTCCGATCGCTGGCAAAAAAAAACGGCTTCTCGTTCTGCCTCTCACAGAGATGACAAAGAACACACTGAACCCTGCTGTAAACGTAACCGTGAAAAAATAAAGAAAAAAAAGAGGAAGAAAAAGGGCAATCACAGACACCACTGCGCTGCAGATGCCAACTCTTTGCTTTGCAAAAAGTCTCAAGCTGTTATGCCGGCCGGAGTCTTTCCCTGCTGCTGCGTCTCTGCAAACACGCCACCTCCTCCATGTAGCTCGTCGGTGCTATCGTCATCACCTTCTTCATCACCCTCATCTCCATCGCTTGCGTTGCTTCCATCGCTGCCGCTTTCATCGCTGCCGCTTTCATCGCTGCCGCCACTGTCCAAGTTCAGCAGTTGGAAACGGTTCGGCGCCACAAATCCCGGCTGCCGTCTGGCCACGGGCATTGCCTTTCTGGGTCTCGGAATAGGGGCAACGTGCTCGAGGGGTTGCGCACATTCGTCGGGCGCCCAGTCGATCTTGGAGCCTTTGTACATCCTGTTTTAAAGTCAGCAATGAGACAATTTTTAGGCGACAGCATGTGTATTTATGCTAGGCCGGATGAGAGACCCACGCTCGGCTCATCATGCAAGTCCGCGCAAACAAGGCGTTGTGGATCGAATTGGTGCCGATATAGCAGCACCCATCGGCGAATTTGACCGAGAGAACGACGAGATTGTGGATGTGGTCGAGATCCTCCCGGATCTTTTCCTCGGTGATTCGAGCGTCGCACTGACGCAAGACCAAGTTGCGCGTGGCACCGATGTGTATTTTGTTGCTGACATGGCCCGGCAGAGTGAACTGGCGCTCGCCCCAGCGGATATCTACCTGCAACTACCGTCAGCTACGTTGCGAATATGCGATTCCCCTTTTTGCGCAGCCACTTACTCGCTTGTTTTTGATATAGAGATCATGCTTCCGCACATGGTCGAAGAAGGTCATCGCATCGGGCTCTCGCACGAAAGAGACCAATGCCGAACGGTCGTGCGCACGAATGTATATGTCTAGCAAAAGCCCACCTCGCACAACAGCCGCCACGTCGGCATGCGTGGCGCTCTCTGGGAGGCTCACCAGCTGGATCGTGCGGCGGCAGTTTCGCTCAGGCGCGGGGCGCGGGCCGAAAGCGTCGCCCGCTCTGTGATGCTGGTTCAAGCCCGGGTCACAGCCTCGAACCTGGTTGTGGCTTGGGCCTCGGCCATCGGCGTCTTGTGAAACGTCGTCCTCTCCCTCGTCTTCGTCTCCCAAGAGCTCACCCACATCGTTCCAGTATGAAGAGTCCTGGGGACGGCCACTATTGCTGTAGCGGTAGTTTTCATTCCCAGCTCCATGGTTATGGTTGTGGCTCTGACTTGTGTCGTGGCCAAAGGCAAAGCTAGATCCGCCGCTCGACGGCTGCCTCGTATGCGTGCCGCCGTTAGGGGCCGGGATGCCCGGGGGATGAGAAGGGCGGAGGCCACCGTGTCCATGGCTCCCGTCGGCAGCCCTCCCGAAGGCGGAGCCGTTGCAGCTTCTGTCCGTCTGCAGGGTGTTTGTCGGTTGCGAATTTAGTGGACCGGGGTCCTGGTTTGCCTCGTCGTCTGCGCTCAAGACCTTTTGGCAGCGAAAGTGGCAGACTGGTTAGTGTGTGAAAACAGACATAAGAGTACCGTGGGAATCGCGCAGCACACCCGCTGCACGGACAACTTACAGCTACGGTGGTCTCGTCAACGCCACCTCGGAGAAGATTCTGCCGAAGGTTGGCTTTTGAAAAGAAGAAAAAAGAGTTAGAGGCTTTTGTCACCACACAGAGAGAAAACGCCAGCGCCCGAAACTTGGTGCAGGTAAGATTCGCTGCTCATCCTGTCGGGGCGGCACAAAGGCCAAGCAGGGAGAGACAGAGGGAGAGACAGAGGCAGAGGCAGAGGCAGAGCCTGGTCGGAAACACACCGTATTGCTGGGCCACCCGCCGTAGGCCGTCATACTCGCCCCGTGAGACTAGGATCGTCGATTCGAAAGGATTTCCGGAGACATTTGCATTGGATGTGGAATTCGTGTTCTAGAACGCGGAGAGAAGATCGAGAGGAGACACGGGCTGGTTAGAGAACCGTCGCTTTGGTACCACGGCCAGCTCGCCGGGTAATTTAGATGCGAGACCTACAAGATTCGCCCTGCACGGCACAGAAACAGCCACAGTCAGCACACGGCCGCGGATCACGATATAGAGCAGTCGACGCCTGGACCGGGAAGAGGGAAGATCACGGCAGCCGAAGATCCAAAAAGGAGAGCAAAAATCGAGCAGAAATCGAGCAGAAATAGACGCAAAAAAAGAATGAGAAAAAACGGCGGCGCTTTTGATGCAGCCAGCAACACAACAGTACGCAAACAATACGCAGACAATACGCGAAACAAAATGCTCACCTGCGCAGCAGTGCATTAAAGTATATGCGGTCGACGATGACCGTGTCGTTCGCGGGCGGTGCCATGGCTGATGGGCGGATGGCTGGCGATGAGGAAAGGAGAAGAGAAAGAGGACGAGGAGGCCAGGAAATCAAAAGGAGCGAGAGGATAGGGAAGGGCGAGAGCCCAAATCGAGGGGAAAGAGGCAATCAGACATCAGACCAAAAAAAAAAGCCACAGTCCTAGATGGGAAGGAACGGTCGTCGAGATGTGATACGTGACTGCTCCCTGCGCAAACAGCAGGAGCGGCTGAGAGCTCCCCGTTGCTGCGTACGAGTATTCTGGGGAAGGCACGGCGTAGCACTGTGCACGCTTAGTGCCATACATGGGGTGCATGGGGTTGGGAAAACAAGGCTGTCGGAGCTTCAGTGGGCTTCTAGCGGCGGCGGTGCTGGCCAGTGGACAGCGATTCGATGGTCCGGCACGGGCGCTTAGCGGGGATGCCCGTGCCCGGGAAGGGGCAGCACAGCAGCATCGCTGTGTCTGGCGAAGAGGATGGAGAAAGATGCGACGCCGTGGGGGAGACGATATGAGGCGAGGCTATGCATTGAAGGAAGGAACAGCCTGACACGGGGCGGATCATCCCGGAGGTTCTTTCCCGTAGGACCACTCCTCTTTGCAGACTATGAGGTCCGTCTCGACGGTCTCGGACAGCAAAGGTGAAGCCTACCAGGCTGAGCGCCTCAGAGGCACGGCATAGGCTTGTGATGAACAAGGTGAGAGATGCTGCGTTTCTAGGTCGGGTCTGGCAAGGCTGAGTATGCTAGTTGTGGGGTCTTGCTGGCAGAACCGCCAAGGAGGGAGTTCACCAGTGTGCACTATTTGGGGTGCAAGGAACCGAGAGCTTTGAGAAGCATACGACGTATAGACATGGCGTAGTCGAGACCTGAGTCTGCTGGAGGCGCTCTCTCGTGAGAACATATTCTTGAGAACTGAGCAGCACAGGCTTGTGCTTCTGACGGCCGTATCAAGTCAAAGTCTTCGTAGTCCATCATCGCCTATCACTGTCTGAGAAAAGTCTTTCCACAAGGCACGACTGGGCGATGCAAACCCACGGTCTGCGGCTTTCCACAAGCCGGGCCCCAGCCGGTCCAGAGCCGGTCCAGATCTTCCTACAAAACCGACGTCACTCAGTATTAATTAATACGCCGTGCGATTAGTTCCGGGTCGGAGTGGATCGTCTCATGACTAGCCCGATCAGGACGGACCAAGAGGCGCGCATCAGGGGCAGCAGCTTTTTTGTCGTGGGCCGTTCGAGAAAGCGACAAACCAAGCAAGGGGGCAATAGGGGCTTATATTAGGGGGTCAGTGAGTATGAAGGCCTTTCCCAGCCGACGCCACTGCCAGAGACAACGCCACGGACCCACCGCCTCTTCATGCGGGACGACGCACAATACGATGGGAGTGGGGTGCTCGTATGCTGAGTGAGGGCCCTGTTCTGTTTTCCGTTGTCTGCTTTCTGTTTTCCCGGTGCGTGCCTTGGATTTGGCGCGGCAGAGAAACCGGTTGGGCGCGCATCTGGCGTTTTGGGGCGGGACGGATACGAGGCTATAGCGCAGTACGAGCAATGAAGAGGGAGCCACCAGCATCCTGCAAGTATCTCACGGGTAAGATATCTTATTACTTCATCCGTGTCACGTTGATGGATACGAGGTCACAGCGGGCGCCGGCTTGGGGGCCCTGGACGACGACGACTGGCCTTCCTTGGCTGCTGCTGCTCGTCGGCCTCTGCGCCCTCAGCCCCTGCGCCCCGCTACAGCGAAAGAACGCAGAGCACAGAACGCAGAGCACAGCACGCAGGCCACAGCACGCAGCACAAGTACGGAGTATGCATACTTTGCTAGCACTTTCTAGCCCCGCCCCCTAATACGGGTGCGCCGCTTGGCCCTCCTGGCCAATCAAGGCAGCTGCATGCTTCGATCGCGCCCTCCTTTTCCCGGCCTAGTGCTCCTGCTGTTTCTATTTTTTGTTCCACTGTCGGTTCCCCTTGGCCCCGGCTGTTGGCTGGCTGGCTCCTTCCCTCTCGCTCGCCCGCTCGCTCTCCACTCCACTCGCTCACGCCTCTTCAATCGTGTCGATTCCCGTCCTCCACCCAATTTTCCGTCACCAAATTTCTTCGTTTTCTTCGTTTTCTTCCTCTTCCTTCTTCTCCCTTTTTGCTTCTCCATCCCGACACACATTCGCTTGGTTTCGTCTTCGTCTTCGTCAGCTTCAGCCCCGTCCCACCGCTCGTTTCTGTGGACGCCTTTCCTGCCCTCGTTCCTCCGGACGCCCTAATCTTCTCTCAGCGTCCGTGTTTATTGTTTGTCTCTCCGCGAATTTCTCGCCCGCTCCACCGCCTGCATTCCTCTGCCTCGCACCACTTGGGGCCACCTTGGAATCCTTGCACAGCAGCGACACGGGACGACCAAAGAAACACCACAACGCGATACAAACACATGCGTCCGTGGTGGAACAGCATCTAACCGTTTCCTTCTCTGCTTTCCACGTCGCTTCGCCCTCGCTTTTGTCTCCTGCAGCTGCAACACCCCCTTTCGATCTCCCGCCAAACGGCCTGTGGTCTTCTTCGTTTCTTCTTCTTCTTCTCCTTCTTGGCTTCTCGGACATTCGCTTGTTGTGTTTCTGGATTTCCGTCGAGAGACCCTTCTTCTTGCATCTTGCTTTGCCTCTCTCGCTCTCTCTTCTTCGTGGTCTTCTCCTCCACATTCTTTCGCACCAGCCAACATGAAGGCTTCACGATCCCTCGGCCATCTGGCCGTTGCCGTCCTCTCCATGTCATCTGTGTCTTCCGCCTGGTCTTGGTCTCTGCCCAACCTGGATGCCCTTATTGTGCGGCAGGCCTCGGAGAATAGTACAAGTACAAGTACGTGACCCCCAGCCGCGGACTTCATCCTCTGCTGCCACGATACCGACGAAAGGACAAAGGCTAACCTATGCTCTAGCATCTACGTCGGCGCCCGCAAAGACCACTGCCGCCGATGCCGACAACTCGCACAACCTGAACACCGGCGCCCAGGCCACGTCTACAGGGACGGACACAACTACCGGCACGGGCAAGACGACGACCACGGCCAAGACGACTGGCAAGACGACTGGCAAGACGACTGGCACGGGCAAAACAACCGGCACCACCGGCAGTTCGACCGAGGCCGCCACGCACACGACGTTCGATGCCGAGAGTCCTGTCGGCAGCATTGTCATGCTCACACCCGCAACGACCGCCTCCAACTTGGAGCTGTACAAGATCGGCGACTACGTCACCTGGGGCTGGAACTACACGAATCTGCTGGGTACGCCCACGGCCGTTGACGTGTTGGCTTCGTGCAGCTTCGCTACTCGCACCTTCACCCTGACCCAGAACATGACTTTCGAGACGCTGGGCTCGTACACGTGGGACACCGGCGCGTTCCAGAGCAGCAACATCGCGTCGCCGCTCCTGACCGAGGAGTACACTCTCATCATTTACGATGCCGAAAGCAGCGTCAGCGCAACCGCCGAGGCCGGCTACCTTGACACGTTTGACGGCTTCACGTTTGGCATGTACGCGCCGCAGTCGTACACGCCGCTGGCCGACGGATGGTCGTGCGCAACGTGCAGCGGCGCCATGTCCGACATGGAGAAGCGGGCCCTCGGCTTTGCCCTGACCATGAGCATCATCACCGTGCTGAGCTTTACCTGGTTCGTCACCGGCATGCGCCTTACTATGTAATCCGGCTGTTTTTGCCCGGGAGCGGAAAAACGCTTATTCAAAAACAAAAACAAAACGAAGGTGAACTACGGAATTTTAATTTTCAGGAAAAAGGGCACCCGAGTCTCTCTTTTCACTTTCCTTCTGACTTCTTCACACTTCTACCATTTCACCCTTTTTATATATTTATCTGCTTGATTAGGCGTTGTCATTATTTTTCACATCATTCGGTGTATCTGGGATATATGGGGGTCAAAATGTATACGGAGAACTTTCGAGACATTGCTTTTTGTTTGGCTTTCCTTTTTATTATTATTATGTATATTGCATCGACGGAGGGTTTCGTTCGTCCTCCCTCTCTTTTCTACACTTTTGGTCACTTTTGACAGCTGCTTCGCACAGCGTAATGAACTGAATTGCATAACCAAAAAAACTCCCCAAGAAATGAATAACTCTATTACTGCATGACTCCTGCCTATGCGCGGTTCCCTCAAGCCTACACCATTCGTAGCGAGAAGCCGGCGCCGCGCTCTTCCTTATCGCGGCCGCCAAAGATGCCCGTAAAGTCGACCGACCCGAGCTCCGCCACGGCCGCCCCGCGCTGGGGCGCGTTGGGCGTGTCCCGCCGCCGCCGCCGCTCCTGGCCCGCCTTGCTAGGGAACGTCGGGAACATGGCCTCCTGCTTGGCGCGGGGGTCTTGCCGGAAGTACTCGTGGTCGAGCATCTCCTCGGCCGTCGGCCGCTTGTCCGGGTCGAGGGACAGGAGTGAGGCGAGGAGGCCGCAGCCGGCCGAGGTCAGCAGCGGGAACTTGGCGCGAATATTCGATGCCGCCGACGATGAAGACGACGACGACGACGACGGGGGCAGGCGGAGCGCCCGCGCGTTGGGCAGGCGCCGGAAGCCGGGCCACGAGGTGTCCGTGGGCACGCCGCACAGGTCAAAGACGCGCGCCAGCTCGTCGGCCTCGTTCTTGCCCTGCAGCAGCGGCTCGCGCGTCAGCAGCTCGCCGAAGATGCAGCCGACGCTCCACAGGTCGACGGCGCAGCCGTAGCGGCGGGCGCCCAGCAGCAGCTCGGGCGCGCGGTACCAGAGGGTGACGACGAGCGGGGTGAGGTGCTGGTAGGAGGGGGGCGGGCGCCGGCCGCTGCTGCTGCTGCTGCTGCTGCCGTCGACCCCCTCCTCGCTGTAGTAGCGGGCCATGCCAAAGTCGGCAATCTTGAGCTGGCCGCGGTTGTTGAGCAGCAGGTTGGACGTCTTGAGGTCGCGGTGCAGGATCCAGCGCCCGTGCAGGTAGGCGACGCCCGCCGCCAGCTGGCGCAGCAGCGTCTTGACCTCGGACGCGAGGAACGGCTGCGGCATGTCCGCGAGGATGCTCTTGAGGTCGTGCTCGACGAACTCGAGCACGAGCAGGATGTTGTCGACGGGCCGCCGGTCGCCCACGACCACCTCCCGCAGCCGCACCACGTTGCGGTGCGCGCAGTCCCGGAGCAGCTGGATCTCCCGCAGGCCCGTCACCGGCACGCCGCTGCGGTCGGCCGCGTCCAGCTTCAGCCGCTTCAGGGCCACCACCTCGCCCGTGGCGCGGTCGCGCGCGCGCGCCACCCAGCCGTAGGCGCCCTCCTCGATGTCGTTGAGCTTGTCGTAGCGCTCGACGCTGCGGCACGGGTCCGGCAGGGCGCCGCCGGTGAGGCGCAGCAGGCTCCCCTCGGCCGCGGCCGCTGTCGTTGTTGTCCCCGTTCCTCCTCCTCCTCCTCCTCCTCCTCCTCCTTCTCCTCCTTCTCTTGGCGGTACGCGTCGGCCGTCGTCTCGCTCTGGCGTCAGTTTCCGCCGTTTGGGCGGCCGGCCGTCGCCGCCGTCTCGCTGTTCCTCAGCCGCCGCCGCGTGTCTTGCCACCTCTGCTGCTTCTGCTGCTGCCGCTGCCGCTGCCGCATCTTTGCGTATCCTCTCGGCCGCCTTCAGCCGCTTCTTCTCCTCCTTTTCTTTCCTCCGCTTCGCCTCGAATGCCGCGTCGTCTTCCGTGTCGGCCCAGCGCGACTTGGCCGCGCTCGCCATGGTTGTTGGCTGGGCGTGTTGTGCTTGCGGAGCTGCAGGGTGTGTTGCACAATTCGGGAGAGGTTCGCTGGCCTGCCAAAAGCCCAGCGGGGGTGGAGGAGCGGAGGTTGATTTCGTTTGATTTTCGTCGACGCTGAAGTGGGCAGAATGACGTTGTGGGCAAAACGGGCAGCCGCGAGCTAGGGTCGTTGTTTCTGCCGCTGGTTTCGCGCAAGGTATGTTAGCTGACCAATCAGAGCAGCCAGAGCGCACCACCACTCCACAGCTTTTTCAAAGCCTCGCCGTTGTGGACTTCATAGCTAGTTCAACGTTCTGCTTGTTTTGACAACTAGGAGAAACAGTAGACTGAATCAGACGTCACATTGGCCTTCTACGTCCCCTTTCAGAGTAAGATACGTTGTGAGAGATGCCCCATTATGAAATGGCCACTGTGGACTGACTTCTCTGTGCCGGCCTGTACCAGAATTACAGAAATACAGAAATGGATTCATGGTCTTGAAAAAAAGACGGAAACGAGAAGCTTAACAGCATGCAGTCGATTCGCCGGGCAGTCTCTGTGCGGAGACTGCTAGCACAGCCAGTGCCGTGTTGCCGATTGCACACGGCAGGGACAAGGCGAGGGCAGCCACCAGCGCGACGTCTCACGTCCCAGCCTCTTGCCAGACACCATCACCCTTTTTCATCCTCTGCCGCCCGGTGGAACGAACCCGACGAGCGGACGTGGTCCACGCCGTTGGCAAAGCAGCTAGCCGATGCCATATCTGTGGGTTTTTTTGATCGCTACGAGGACAGCGGGGCCGCTTGACCTGATCTTGACCTGATCCGCTACTGACCCTGGCGCAGACCACCGGCCCCATCCCCCTCGCCAGCTTCATGCGCATGTGCCTAACCTCGGACGTGGGCGGCTACTACACGGGCGCTCTAGCGGACACCGGCCGCGACCCGTTTGGCCGCACGGGCGACTTTGTCACGTCACCCGAGGTGTCGCAGGTGTTTGGCGAGCTCGTGGGCATCTGGTTCGTGGCCGAGTGGATGGCCCAGGGCCGGCCGGCCAGGGGCGTGGAGCTCGTCGAGGTCGGGCCGGGGCGCGGCACCCTGATGGACGACATCCTGCGGACCATCCGCCACTTTGGCCTCGCCGCGAGCATCAACGCCGTGTACATGGTCGAGGCCAG
The DNA here is from genome assembly GCA_021396205.1 of Sporothrix brunneoviolacea. NCBI lineage: Eukaryota > Fungi > Ascomycota > Sordariomycetes > Ophiostomatales > Ophiostomataceae > Sporothrix > Sporothrix brunneoviolacea. Next base: position 11,036 of record WNYD01000201.1, read on the forward strand.
CGCGCAGCTGCGGACGACCCAGAAGAACCTGCTGTGCGGGCCCGAGGCGGCGCTGACCGAGTCCAAGGTGGGCTACCACGGCGTCGGCAAGCACGGCGGGCTGCCCATCGTCTGGACGGAGACGATCCAGTCGATCCCGAAGAGTGTGTTTTTTTTTTTTATTCTACGCGCGAGTAGAGGTGTATTTTGTTACTAACAAGGACGCCCAGACCCGGACAGCATGCCATTGATTGTGGCGCACGAGTTCTTTGATGCTCTGCCTATCCACACATTTCAGTCGGTTGTTGTTCCGCCAAAGCAGGAGCCTCCTGCTTCGTCCTCGGCACAGTCGCCCGCGACACCACCCCCACGGCCGCCGAGATCCGCCTCCAGAGCTTCTTCTGCTTCTTCCTCCTCGTCCCCTCTCCAATGGCGCGAAATGGTCGTGTCCCCTACTCCGCCTGGCTCCACGCACACGAGCCTGGGCACCCCTCTCTCCCAGCGGCCCCACGCCGGCAGCGGCAGCGAGACGAGCCCCGTCCCGGACTTCCAGCTGACCCTCGCCCCGGACGCCACGCGCCACTCCCGCTACCTGCCGGGGGTGTCCGCCCGCTACCGCAGGCTGCTGCAGGCCGTGCCCCAGGGCGGCGCCATCATCGAGGTCTGCCCGGACGCCGCGCTGTACGCCGCCGAATTTGCCACCCGCATCGGCGGCTCGCCGCAGCACCCAAAACCCAGGCCTGCGGGCGCCGCGCTCATTCTGGACTACGGCCCGGGCGACGGCTCGGTCCCCGTCAACTCGCTGCGGGGCATCCGCCGGCACCAGCGCGTCAGCCCCTTTGCCGAGCCGGGGCTGACCGACCTAAGCGCGGACGTCGATTTTGAGGCGATCGCCGAGGCGGCGACGCAGGCGAGCGACGGCGTCGAGGTGCACGGAACGGTCGACCAGGCAGACTTTTTGCTGGCCATGGGTATCCGGGAGCGGGCGCAGGCTCTGGTGGCTAAGACGGCGGCACAGAATGGTGGCGACGAGAGCAGCAGCAGCAACAGCAAAGCCGCCGACATTGAGCGGTCCTGGCAGCGACTGGTCGACCGCGGCCCGAACGGCATGGGCAAGGTGTACAAGGCGCTGGCGATCCTGCCCGAGAACGACGGGCGGCGGAGGCCGGTCGGGTTTGGCGGGGACGTCGCGCAGTGAGAGGAGTTGCGTATAGGGGGCCATCTGAGCACATAGGATATAGAAAAGAAAAGAAATTATCCTCGGGTGGTAGGGAAACGTTGACCATGCAGCAGGGCTCTATTCCGTGTCTAGCAAAATTTCCTACGATGTAAAAGAATGCTCCCTTCTCTGATGTCCATCATGTATACTAAGAAAAATAGGAAAAAGGAGATGCAAAACACCCCATTAACGAAATAAGAAAACAACGACCGAAGAAAAACTCTGGCATGCAACAAAATAAAGATCATATTGGAACGGTAATGATGAAAACTTGGTTTACAAAAGCGCTATCGGTTTCGCCGGTCGAAATACGTATGCCGTAGATGTTCAGGTAGGAATATTTTTACTCAACCCCAAACTGCAAGGAAATTGCCAACAGCAAGGAGAAATGAGGGACTTAATCTCCTTTAGAAACCATAAGCGGGTTATCCGACGCGTTCCTAGGAGCAGCCGTAGTGCCCGAGGTCGTCTTCAAGTGCTACGGCGTAGCCTGATTGTCACTGCGCCGCTGGGTAGATGAACAGTACACGCCTTCTATGTTGTTTACGGCCACTTTTATACCCTTCTCATCAGCGCCACCACCTACACACTGCTGTACACAACAGCCACGGCCAAGCTGCGCCGTAAGATAATTTCCATTAGCGTAGCCCTGCAGCATGGCATCTACCCCGTTCCGAGCTTGCGAAGGTTCACCAACCTACCAAGAGGCGTGGTAGCAGCGGGCCGAAAGCAGTCATACTTCATCGATACCCGGTTCAATTTCGAGGCTGCCAGGCACATAAAGGAACAAGTTGAGATGGCAGGTGTGCCGAAACCGGGCGAGTACATCTTTATCGATGAGATAACGGCTACGGCGGAAAAGAAAAACGGCATAACCAACGAAACAATATTTGTATTCGATCAACACTTTTTGTTGCTTGTGTCTGGCATTGTTCCTTTTGTAGATCTGAGATAGTCTCTGCTTGAACCTGATCATATGCTGGGCATGGCATAATAAGTGAATTTTAGAAATTCTTTACGAATGTCTGGTTCGTTCGACGTTGTGCATATGTTGTTGCGGCTGCCGTAAGTGTACATATGCAATGACACCACTTTCACGCGTATACGGATAGCTGGGTACGGTCTGGGAGTCTTTTGCTTGAGATACAGTAACCAAATGTTTCCCGCGTTTAGTAACGCAAAGGCCAAATTCATAGCTGTTCATCCAAGTGAAAGTGTCAGCTATGTTAAGCATATGTTTGGCGTAGGTTAACTTACTGTGTCAAAGTTCTCGTAAGATTTCTTCTTCTTCTTTGATCTATCGGATAGCATCGTTATTTAACCAAAACGAAACAGCATCATCAGCGTTACTGAAGTCAGGCATATGCCTGACATGTGCGGTTGTGAACCACGAGCTACTCAATAACGTTGGACAGTATGTTGATTCATGGTGTGTTGCTTGTTGCGCAGATAACTTGTTATACAAGAGGCCTATCGGGATTGTCTTTCTTACCCATGTGGCCCCCTTCCCTCTCTTTTCCCTTCTCTTTTCCAAAGAGACGCACATGTCCCGGCAGCGTCTGTTCCGTTTCTATTTGTCAAATTCATCCTCGTCTTGCCCCGTCTCAACTCCCCCCCCCTCCAAAGCCAAAAAAAAACCGCTCTATTTCTTGCTTTTTACCAGGCCAGCCTCCTCGCCTGACCCCTCATCGTCGTCATCGTCCTCGTCGTCGGAGAACTTGTCGCCGTCCTCGCCCACGGCAAAAATCGTCTCGCCGTCCAGCGAGTCGCGTACGGGCCCCGATGCGGACTGACTCCTAGTCGCGGCCGTGGCAGCCGACGCAGAGGACGATCCGCGCTGCAGCGGGTTCGACTTTGGTATTGGCTCGGGCGCCCGCGCTGGCCGGCTGCTGCCGGCGCCGAGGCTGGCCTCTTCGGCCCCTGCGGCGCCGGCGCGGTCGCCCGCCGCCGCCCCCGCCGCTGTCGTCGTTCTCGTCGTCCTCAGGTTGCCGTCTTCGTCGTAGTCGTCGTCCTCGTCGAAGCCGTCCGGCATACCGATATCCAGGTTGGCAATCTCAAAGGTGCCGTCGTCGTCCTGGGCGATCTCGTCGCTCATGGCGAACCGGCGGTTGTTGGCGGTCGGGCGCCAGACGTAGGCGACGAAGGCGACGTCGGCAAAGTAGATGAGGTTCATCCAGCCGTCGAGGACGAACCAGCGCGTCTTCCAGTGGAAGGGCACAAAGTCCGGGTCGCCGGCCGAGGCGAACGAGAAGCTGTTGAAGAAGAAGAAGGAGAAGAGCGTGATGATGCTGATGAGGATGCACCACCACAGCTTCTTGTACATGGACTCCTTGGCGTGCTGCTTGCGCTCGCGCAGGTCCTTGAGGGTGAAGTTGAGCGAGTTGAGGGTCCACACGTAGAAGGCCGTCAGCGTGCCCGCGAGCGGCAGGATGATCAGGAGCACGTACGGGCCGGCGGCCTCGGGCGTCACCAGGAGGCTCGTGATGGCGTACACGAGGCCGAAGACGAAGTGGGCGACGGCGAGGATGCGCACCCAGAGCATGACGCGGCCCAGCGTGGGCTTGACGACGCCGTAGCCCATGCACACGATCAGCAGCAGGAAGAAGGAGAAGGAGTTGCGGAACGCGTTGAGCACGGCGACGACGACGAGCAGCACCTTGGAGCCCAGGTTGGAGCCGTGGCGGTTGAGGAAGTCGTAGAAGCCCCAGGTCATGAGCATCTCGACGACGAGGAAGATGAGGATGGCGGTGATGTAGTTCTGCACGGCGAGGATGTCGGCGCGGTGCTGGTAGTACAGGAAGCCCCAGAAGACGACGACGAGGGCGTAGAGGATGGTGATGCCGCCGTAGAAGGGCAGCTTGGGGATCTGGGTGGCGGGCAGCTCGCCGTAGGCGTTGCGGAACTCGATGACGGCGCCGTAGTCGGTGGCCTTGAAGGGCGCGGTGACGACGCAGTAGTAGCCGGTCTTCTTGATGGGGTAGTTGATGGGCTCGGCGGTCTTGAGGTGGACGGCCTTGGTGTAGATGACGTTCTGCGAGAGGTCGGTGGCGTTGGGCTGCAGGACGAACTCGCCCATGCTGGTGGCGTTGCAGTAGCCGAGCTTGACGAACTGGGGCTCGCAGATGATGATTTTCTGGGCTGTTAGACGGCGGAGACAAAAAGGGAGTGAGAGAGAGAGAGGCAGGGAGGGAGACCATACCGGCTTCGTCGGGTCCGGCTGCGTGCCGATGAAGGCCTCGTCCTTCCACTCGAAGATCAGCACGCTGATGACGGGGTCGACGGGGCCGTCGTACGCGTCAAACTTGACGAGGATGAACGGGTCGACGGCGCCGCCCCACGAGCTGCGGCTGTACATGCCTGCGGGCGTCAGCATCCCCTGTCTTGTCTTCTGTATCCGCTGCCTTTTCCCGTCCTCGTTTGTGATGCGCAACCTCGCCTCCTCCCGCCAGCACCAAGACAGGACGTCGCAAAAACCTACCGGCACATCGTTGTCGGTTGTCGTCTAATTGGTCCTGCGCACGCAAGTCAGTTAGCCGCCGCGGCAGAGCAGAAGACACACGACGCCGGGCGCACGCACGATTCGCTCCTCGAAGGCCTCCACCACCGATGCGGTCCACACGGCCAGCGCCAGCAGCGCCAGCATCTTGGACAGCCAGCGAGCCATCGTCGGGCCCTTGTCTGTTAACGGCAAGAGCAGCGATCAGATAGCAGACGGTAGAAGGGAGGTGATCGGTCGGGAGATACGTCGGTCGGTCAGTTGGTCGGCTGGCGACTCGCGATGGGATGAAAGAAACAGGCGACGGGGGGCCCGGGTGGGCCGGAGTCCAGCGAGGCGGAGCTGCGGCAAAACACGTGCCGTCGACGAGAGCAGCCGAAAGGGAGGGCGCGAGCAGAAAACAGAGATGGGCCGTCTATTCCGTGAGTCTCTGGCGCAGCTTCGGGATCGATGGAAAGACAGCAGAACGACGGAGGAAATACGAGAGGCTCCAAAAAACAGAAGGCGTGGCGTCTCGGCGGCGGCGTCGGGAGGTGGTGTGCACCAGTGCTGTCGCTAGCGCATGCGATGCGTCTCTGGAGCTGGGCGCCGGCAGGGTTGGAAGCGTGCTGTTAGGGGCGAGCTATATTGATCTGTGGTGCTGGCTGCCCCGTGTGCGCTGTGGCCTTGGGAAGCGAAAGCTGGCCCCAAGCCTGGGGATGCGATAAGATACGATGTTACGTATGCACGCTAGCCCGATTAGGTAATGTCTGTAGGTAGCTGTCTTGGCCGCTGTCTGCACACTCGTATGCTGTGCTCCGTACGACCTCCCAGTTCCTATCACGACGTATGTCCAGCCGCATTTGTTATCTTTTTTATGCTGCGTCAACATACCCCAGTCTCTAATATGGGATTGTTTTCCCTGCATCAACTTGCCGACCTCGAGGTGCAAGTCGGAGAGAATCTGGATCTCGCCGTTTGCTGCGATTGATGACTGGGGAGAGGCTGTTGGCAGCGGAGGGGGCACGTGCGGCTGCCCGTCTGAGGGAGCGAGCCAACTGGCAAGCTTCGAAAAGGACTTCATTTTGAAGTGTCGCGTTTCGCCAGCCAGTCGTGGATATCTTTTATGCCAGGGCGAGGCTGAAGCCTGGAGGCCTGTTTGAGGCAGGTTAGCGCTGATTGGCTGGCAGCTGAAGGCGCTGGCGAGCCTAGCCAGCCCGCTAAAAACCAGCAGCGCATTACATCACTGGCGAACGCTCTTTGTTCCCTTTTTCTCAACTTCGACCTCGACCATTATTCGTCTCGACTCACCTTTCGACGCTCCCACCTCCCAACCCCCCCGGATCACTGCAGCCATGGGCAAGGGCACCGACAAGCTGTACATCACCCACTCCGAGTGGGCGTCGGCCGACGCCTTCTCGGCGAGCAAGGGCGCCGCCGGCCGGTCGGGCCTCGCCACGCTCCCGAACCACGGCGCCGCCTTCCGCCGCCTGCCCTTCAACTACTGCGCGGCCAGCCTGCAGCCCTTTGTGCACCCCGTGTGCACGCCCGACGGCACCATCTTCGACGCCGAGGTCATCGCCGCCTGGCTCGACAAGCAGAAGCCCAAGCCGGGAACCAACCCCGTCAACGGGGAGCCGCTCAAGGCCGCCGACCTGATCCGCCTCAACTTTGCGCGCAACGACGCCGACGGCTCGGCCGACCTCATCGACCCGGTCACCTTCAAGGTGTTCACCGACAACACGCACATCGTGGCGCTGCGCCATGGCACGTACGCTAACGTCTTCGCCTGGGACACGGTCGAGCGCATGAACATCAAGCCCAAGATGTGGCGCGACCTCCTCGACGACGCCGAGTTCAGCCGCAAGGACATCATCACGCTGCAGGACCCGCAGAACATGGCGGGGCGCGACACGAGCCAGTTCCAGTTTGTCAAGGAGGGTAAGGACGCGGCAGCGCCGGCGCCGTCGCTGTCGGCGGGACAAGGAGACGACGGTAATGGCGACGACAGCCACGGCGGTGTGAACGTCGGCGCATTGGGGCGCCTGGGCGGCAAGGTGCTGCGGGCCAAGGAGGCCGTGGAGAAGGCGCGGCGCGAGCGCAGCGCAGGTGGCGACGTGAACCGGGCCGCCTCGGGCGCGCTGGCGCGGACAGGAGGGGGTGGGGGCGGGGGCGGCGCTTTGACTGCGTCGTCCGGCGCGGGCGCAGGCGCAGGCAGCAGCGCACGGTCCGACCAGTCCGCCTCGACGCGAAAGCAGCAGCTTGCCTACAACGCCGCCACCTACACGACGGGCCGCGCCGCCGCCAGCTTCACGAGCACGGGCCTGACGCCCGAGACGAGCGGCGAGCGCGCCGTCCTGAGCGACGAGGAGTGGATGCTGAAGCCGCGGCGCGTCAAGATCAAGGGCTACGCCCGCGTCGAGACGAACCTGGGCAACCTCAACATCGAGCTGCAGACCGAGACCGCGCCCAAGGCCGTGTGGAACTTTGTGCGCCTGGCCGAGAAGGGCTACTACCGGGGCGTCGCCTTCCACCGCAACATCCGCAGCTTCATGATCCAGGGCGGCGACCCGACGGGCACGGGCCGCGGCGGCGCCAGCATTTGGGGCAAGAACTTCGCCGACGAGCTCGAGGGCCCGCTGACGCACAGCAGCCGCGGCGTCGTCAGCATGGCCAACAAGGGCAAGGACACCAACTCGAGCCAGTTCTTCATCACCTACCGCGCCGCCAAGCACCTCGACCGCAAGCACACCATCTTCGGCCAGGTGGTCGACGGGCTGGACGTTCTGGACCGCATGGAGGCCGCGCCCGTGGACAAGACCAAGGGGGACCGCCCCGTCGACGACATCGTCATCCAGAACGTCGTCGTCTACGTGGACCCTTTCGAGGTGTTCCTGGCGGACAAGCGGCGCAAGGACCAGGAAGACGAGCAGAAGGCCGAGATCCAGCGGCGCGGCGGCGCCGACGACGACAACATGACATGGACGGGCAAGCGGCTGCGCGGCGCAGACAGCAGCACCGGAGGGAGTGGCGGCGGCCGGTCTGCGGGCGTGGGCAAGTACCTGAAGGCGGCCCTTAAGCAGCAGCAGCAGCAGCAGCAGCAACAACAACAACAACAAGACGAGCCAAGCCAACACGGAGACGATGCCAGCACACTGTCAATATCAGAGGCGTGGGAAGAACCGGCTAGGAAAAAGGCGAAATCCGGCGGGTTTGGCAATTTTGACGGCTGGTAGCCGGAAATCTCATCAGTGCGCGTTTACCCAACTTGTATGAACATCTGAACGTGTGCTATGTATTATTAGACGAGCGTCGCCATCTAGACTTAATGGATACCAAAATAAAAGCGAAGTTGCTGTGAGTAGCGCTGAGCCGAGAGCCGATGTAAAAATTCAAAGAAGAAAAATCACGAAACCGTCACTTGCACAATACCTGGTTCGCAGGTGTCTGTCCAAAAGAGAATGAAAAAAAAGAAATTAAATCAAAACTCCATGGCTCTATCATTTCTTTCCATATCCTCCAAAACAATAAGAGCAAACAAAAACCCCCAATAAAGCTTTCCTGTCTGCTTTTCCCGTTTTCATATGTCATTCCTCATAGCGTTTCACTTTCATTCATCTGGTTCGTATTTTTCCTGTTTCCTTAGTTTTCGTTTTTCGTGGTCATATTTCGTGTTGCTGAACGCCGCCTAGTTTTTTGCTTCACCTTTCATTGAAGAGCCGCTCGAAAAAGGCTTGCGACTTGCCGTCAAAGGTGGCGGGGCCATGCTGCTTGATGATCGGTGGAACATTTTCAGCCAAGGTGACTTGATGAGCTCTCGATTGCGCACAATGGAAGCGATAGAGCGAGCTTGGTTGAGTCCCGTCTCATCGAAGATGGCGGAGAGCCGCGCAACGACGTACGCCTTGAGCTGCGGACTACAGACGGAGCTGACCCCGACGGCAAATAGGGGCCACACGGCCGCATTCGTGGCCGACGCCAACAGCATGTACCGCTCCGCTTCTTCGTTGAGACTGCGAGCACGCGTCGGATTGTCCAGGCTGGGACCGCCGTCGTCAAACACAACATCGTCATCGTCGCGAACATGGTAGCTGCCCTCGCCTCGGTCGTCTGAGTGGACGGATGGCGTCCGCACCGATCCGGCCGACGAGCTGGGGGACTGTGCTGGCGGGGTCGGCGGCTCCCGAACTTCGGTCGTTGACAGCGGGACAACAACGGTCGGCATTGGTTTCAGCGAGTCGAAATACGGGTTGATCGGGTTGAGCAAGCCAAAGTGCTGCGGTACGCTGGCGACAATGGCCGAGTTCACACGCTCAATTTTGACCCACGCCTGGCGAAACGCTGTCAAATACGGCTGGGGAACCAGCTCGCCATCGTCTCCGACGTCTGGGAAATGCTGTTGTATGGCGGACAAGACGGTTTCCAACACCAGTATGCGACTGGCGCGCAGCCAGTTCCACACAGACGCCGTGGCAATGCTCGGGTACACGTGGCACACATCGCGGAACACTGCTTTGTGTGCCCGTGTAACTTTGAAAACTTTGTAATAGCAGTCTGCGGGGAACGAGGAGATTGTATGGTCGAATTCGGCTTCGATGTCGTCAAGGCGAGCGAGAAGCTCGTCGAGGTTACTTGATAGGCCCGTCTTTCTCACATCGTGGCGTGCTTGTAGCAATTTGTACATTGGCTTCGACAGATCGATGCCATCGAAGCCGCCCGGCTCATGTTCAATGACAGCATTCGAGTGCAGTTCGCGTTGAAGGGCAACCAATTCCGGCGGCATGGGAACCTGTCTTAGCATGCACGAAAAGGTGACACTCTCGCACAGCATGCTGAACATACGGATGCCCGCACGTGTGCGAAACTGGCTCACACCGCGCAGCCTCGCCAGCTCCACGGCAGCGGTGATGTGATCTTGCCAAGTCTTCAGTGTCTCCAAGCCAGGCTCGGCCATCATCTCAAAGACGCCAAGAATCAGGATGGAGAGCATGGTTGTGTCTTTAATCTGCTCCTCCGGGTCCTTTACGGCCATGGTAGTCAGGCGGAGGGCAGTGCCGTAGCTCTTAAATGCGCTGTCGATGATTTCTTTCGAGTGTGTCAGCTGGGAAATGCCAACAAGTCCCACGGCAGTCATGCTTGCCATGACACTGTCTAGCTGGCCCTCTGCCGATGGCGACCCCGGCTTCCAAATATCGTAAAGGAAATCGAAGCGCTTGTGCGACACGTTGTCGTCCATGGTGACATAGCGAGAGAAGAAAAATGCTGTGCCGCGCTCTTGACAGCTGGGCTCGAGGTTGTACATTCGTTCAACCACGGGGTTCCTCGGCCAGCTGCCGCCGTCTGGTGATGGAAGGAGAGTTTCATCGCGCGTCCAGATGAGCTGTTGCTGTTGTTGTTGTTGCTGCTCTTGCTGCTGCTGCTGCTGCTGCTCTTGATGTGGCGGTTGGAGAAGGGATTCGGGTTCCAGGAACGTCAGAGGCGCTGGCGTGCTTCCGCCTTCGTTGTGGCTTCTGTTGTATGTTCCAGGGGTCAACAAGGCCAAGGCTTTTGGCCGCGTAGGTGTATCCAGTTTGGCGGGAGTTGAAGGCAGCGTAGGCGTTTTGGGTAGGGCGAGAGCGGTTGACGAAGATGACGATGACAAGTAGGCAGAGGAGCTGTCTGCGTCGGGTGAAAGGGCCGGCTCAGGCGTCCGCGCAGAGGCGACTCTTCGACGCTGCTTTGCCTGTGCCTTCTTGATGACATGAGAACTTTCGTCACGGAACATGAGGTCCACCATGTTCCGATAGCCGGGACATTTTTGCTGGCGCTTCTCGCACTGGCCACAGCCAGGCTCTCTCTGATCACACTGGTCGGAGCCGAGGTCAGGGAAAGAACAAAGACAAAGAAAGAGGAGAGGTGACAACAGAACTGGGCATGAGAAACCTAGAACCTAGAACCGTAGCCATACAAGTCACAGGAGTGACCGAATGTGGCTGCCAAGAAGGCGCCCAACGTAGAGCGAAAATCTGGATGGCCGTCTGGGGAGAAAAGGGGTGGGACAAAAGAACAGAAAAACCAACTCACGCGAATCTTCCGGTCCCTGCAATTGCTGCAGCCTTTGGATGGTGGGCCGCAATAAACCATATTGAAAGACGCAAGCGGCCAGAGGGGCGCCTTTGAAATATATTGTAAGTCTTCGAGGCAGTCTAGACTGATGCAGGGTGCGGTGCAAAAGAGGAGAGAGAGGCTTTAGTTGCGACCGTTCAGGGAATTTGCGGGTTGGTCGGACCTCGCGTAGGTTACGGGTTTCAGTCAGGTTGCCACGCTTAGCGGCAGATTCCACCGCGGGTTGGTGGCCTTGTGCCTCGCGTGCTGTGCCTCGCGCCCTGTGGTTGAGGTTGTGGTTGTTCTGCCTTGTGCCTCGTGCTTTGTAAGATATCTTGTGGTGTGTACCTTACGGCTTGTTCTTTGCGCCTCGCATCCGCTAACGAGCCAGCGCGTCCGACTTGGCACAGATCACAGAAGTAGATCAGGCAAGACGCTGGGCTTCGGGTTGCGCCGTGGCTGCTGGTTCCTCAGACGCCGGGTGTCGGCACACAGGCCATGTCCCGGGACAACTCCCGCGCCTGGGTTCTAGGTACTTCGCGCTGCCTCTTGGCTTGGTCGTTTGCTCGGAGCTGTTTTGCCGCCCCCTATTCGCCCCCTTTTTTTTTCTCCCGCCGGCTGTCAAACGAATAAGGCGGTCAGCCGTCGGAGGAGACGGAACCGTGGCGCCTGGAGCAGTCGGGAGCCAAGGATGGCGCTATGGCTGTCGGGATCTTCGCGCGTATGCCAAGTTTGGGGAAACGTGTTGTTGCGAACACAGGCAATCCGCCTGGCCTTGTGCTGTCTATGGCATGCAGTGACGTCTGGATTGCATTGCGGGGGTGGCAGGTGTGTGCTGAGCGCGTCGCCAGGTGAGAAAATGAGATTTGCAAAAGAAAAGAGAAATAGGAATCTGATGCCGGGGCGCGGGTTCATATGTCACGCCTTTTCTGCGGCAGACAAGCAAAACGCCTTCGCAGCGACCTGTGCCGTCCTCAGCAGCTCTATGTATGTACTCTTACGAGACGTCTTGTGGGCGCAGACGTCTGCGTGCTTCTCTTTTCTTCGCTTCGCTATCAGTTCTTCATAAGCGGTCAATCCAAACCACGCAAAAATATTGGGCTGGAGCTGCGCTTGGCGAGAGAATCAATAGGGCTGACGCCTTGGCTGCGTTCTGGACGATGCTGCGGACGACGCAGAGCCCTTCCACGGGCGGATTCTAGAACAAGCCAGGAAACGGGAGGGAAGAAACTAACGGCCATTCGCTCGTAACCGAAACAGCGTTTGATCTCGGACTATCGATTTCGGTTCTGGAGGCTGAAAAAGCAAGTACTAACACCAGAGAGGGGAAAGAGGGGGGCGCGAAGATCGTGGGCCACCGGGCACTGCCACAGACACACCGCACCTCAGCAAGCGTCGGGTTGGCACCAGCGCGGCGCTTTTTTCAATATTGGCGTCGTCTTGAGCCACGCCTGAACGGGGCCGCGCAGAATGCAAAACGCGTTGCTTCGCCCATCTCTGCGGGGGCGTTCAGAAGCGGGAGAGCCGGGAAAGAGAAGGGAAGAGGGCCAGAGACAGGGCGACAGAGAGGAACTGGAGTCCAAGGCCGTCTGCTGGAGGCGTGACGGGGCAATGTCGGCTGTTGAAGAGCCTCCCGGAAGCGGCGCCTTGATTGGCTGCTGAGCTCTTTTCCTAATCGGGGCACCTGTGCGAGGCCAATGGCGTGCCGAGGACGAGCAGTTGGAACGTTGCAGGGCCGCAGCGCCGGTACGCAGCGGCGAGCATTGGCTGAACTGCGAGCCTGCCAAGACTCCCCAAAGAAACCTTAAATTTCGAGGCGCTGCTGGGCGAGTGCTGCGGCGGGTGGTGAGGGGATATGAGACGGAGAGGGAGGGAATAATAGAGAACGGGTCGAGAAGGGGACGGAGGAAAGGGAAAGGGTTGAAAGATAGAAAAGCCGCGGGAGCGTACGAAGTAGACGAGTGAGCAAACGAGAAGAGGACGAAGAAGAAGAAGAGGAACAACAAGGAAGCAAAAGAGGAGGACAAGAGGAAAAGGAAGAGGCAGAAAAAGAGAAGAAAATGGTGAAGAGGGAAAAGACGAAAAGAGAGAGGAAATGAAGCATCACAGAAGAAAAGGCGAGATGCTTTCTGGCCAATGGACGCTGGTCGCAGCTGCCATGTTCGGCTTGGGCTATTGCCTCGCACTTACTTCGCGGTTTCCTCTTCGAGATGCCAGGCTGCGTCACAGCTGTCCTTGCAGAGCGACACGATAGGACGAGATCGACCTTACCTCCGAAAACGAGTCATGGATGCCGCTGGACACTGACGTTTCCGAAACGGGAAGCACCAAGCGGCAGCAGACTGGCGAGCGCCAGGATGCTGCTGCCTGAGGATGTGGGAGTGCGCTGCCACGTGCACGTGTTTTTCGACGCCGCATGTTGGGACCGTTCTGGGAAACGCGTACTTGTTACTCCGCACAGAGAGAGCACTCACTCCGGCGCCTCGCCGTTTCTGCCGATGGGACTGCACTGCCACGTCATAGTATTACGTCGCATGGAATACTTTTTTGCAGAGCCGTTTTGCTGCTGCCTTGGCCCAGCGGCCTCTGCTGCATTTATGTGTCTCAACGCTACGGACATGCACGCCGCAGAGTCTTATTACGAAGTAGACGGGACACGAAAAAGAATCGCAAAAAAGGAAGGCGAAGAGAAAAACAAGAGGAATGCGAGTGCGGCCAATTTTACCTCGTCAAGGGCTCGCTGGGTGGGTGGGTCCCAAAGGCGGACTTTGGCCAATCGCATGCGTCGAGCCTCGCATTCGCTTCTCGTAACGGGTGGGTCCGCCTGGGCTGCTCTGGCGCTTGTGGCTGTGTCGCATTGGGACAGGATCGACACGTGACCGTGCTAGCAGCGCAAGGGGAAAGGCTGGTATTTTGTCATCATCTCTGTTCGCCTGTTGGGGCCCATTCTGGCTTGGCCTTGCCTGCCACCACCACCCAAGCTCGCATCCTCTGAATATTTCCACTCTCTGACAACCTCTGCCGCCCTGACAATCTGCCGCTCCTGGCACTCCAACAATGGCGATCGGCCAGGCCCTGTCACAGCAAGGCTCGGGTTCGGTTGCGAGCCCCACGAAACAAACGGCCCCGCCGCCGTCGCAGACACGGTGAAGCTTCGTCGCTTAGAAGAGATGCGTCTTAGCTGTGTCTCTGTGGTCCACCGTCGTCATAATGCAGAATGGCCGCGATGCACCGTTTTGTGCCTCGTTCCTTGTTCTGCTCTTCCTTGCCCGTTATCTCGTCCCTTGCAGCGCCCTCAATACGAGACGGCAACCCCCCCCCCCCCCCCTTTTTAACCTTAATGAGTCCAGTTTGAGTGAAACGGTGCCGCTCCATATGCACTTCGTACACAAATGTAAAAACCCATCGTATTTGCTTTGTGCGTGCAGCGTCTTCCTTATTTTCTTGTGTCGATGCTGTTTGCTGGCCGTTTTCTGCTGCATCGCTCATATCTCGTGGTCCGCCGCTCTTCGTCTCTTTCTCGGGTGGCCTCCGACGCGGCGGGGGACCAACTGCCGATCATCCATTGCTCAGTCTGCGGAGCAATATTTGCTCGTTGCTGCTGAATCGCATTCGCATCTGTTCGCCCGTTTCTGCTGCTCCTCCGTGCTGCGGTACGGCAGCCGCGTTATGTCAGAACCTTGGAACCTGGCTCTGCAAGGCAATCCTTTTGTGTTTCGGGGCCGTGCAGGTGCAGTTTTCGCCCATTCAGACCCAACAAGGTTTAGCGCAGCCACCCCGGCGGGACCCCCCTGGGATTGCTTGTTTCTTCCCGACCCTGCACCAGCCTTACGTAGGGCCTGTTTTTGTGGTCCGAATGCGAAGACGATCCACCTCGCACTCGCCCACCCCGGCCTCGTCGTGTCAGTGCTGGCCAGGGCCGCCAGGGACGAGAAGCATGGCGGCCTTCATCGTCCTCTGGCAGCTCTCGTCGTCCCTGGCTCGAGATATAAAGCAATGGACCTGCCCTGGAGACGGTGGTTTTGTTTTTTGTTTTTTGTTCTGCATCTCTCATCTTATCATCATCACCATCACCGTCGTCTCAAAAGCAGCCTCACTTGCAAGATCCGACATACCTTCAGTCGCCATATCATCTGACATCTTACTCCTGCTTGGCCTCACACTGTCAAGAGTGTCTCTTCTCTGAAGCCGCTTCTTCTTCTCTTTGCAACACAGCCTCCACCTCACGATCTCGACGCACACCACCGCCATCATGACTCTCACAATCTACAACACGATCTCTATTATTGAGCTCGTCTTCTACTTCCCGGCTCTGCCCATCGCCCTTCTGCTCGCGTGGCGCCATGGCATCCGCCGCAGCTCCGGCTGGATCTACCTCGTCCTCCTCGCGCTCATCCGCATCATCGGCGGCTGCATGCAGCTCGCCACCATCAGCAACCCCGACAGCACCAGCCTCCTCACCGGCTCCCAGATCACGCAGAGCATCGGGCTGTCGCCGCTGATCCTGGTCCTGCTGGGCCTGATCGCGCGCGCCTATGCCTCCATCCCCGACGGCATCAAGCCCCGCATCCCCAACCAGCAGATCCTGCGCCTGCTGCAGATCGTCATCGTCGTCGGCCTGATCCTGACCATCGTCGGCGGCATCAACTCCGGCGACCAGGTCAGCGACGACTATAAGAACGGCACGGCGGTGACGTACACCGTGCAAACCGAGAGCAAGGCCGGCGTCGCCCTGTTCATCGTCGGCTACGTGCTGCTGGCGCTGTTCGCGCTGATCATCGGCGCCGGCCACCTCAGCTCCCTGCCCACGGGCGAGAAGCGCCTGCTGCTGGCCGTCGGCGCCGCGCTGCCCTTTGTGGGCGTGCGCCTCGTCTACGCGATCCTGTCCGTGTTCGACACGTCCAACCCCAACTTCCGCTCGTTCGGCGGCAGCGCCAACGCCGGCTACTACGTCCTCGGCCTGTGCACGATCATGGAGATCATCGCCGTGATCATCTTCGAGGCCGTCGGCCTGACCCTCGCGTACGTCCCCCACAGCGAGCGCGGCCAGCTCATCCCCGGCAGTGCCAACAGCGGCAACAGCCAACCGCTCCAGACGTATCCTGACAACGGTCAACAGCAACGCCTGGCACAATACCCCCAGCAGCAATACCAGGGCCAGTACTACCCGAAGCCGACGGAGTCCGTTTGAGGAGGACATTGAGCGCGACGCCATGGGCCCGCCAAGCCCGCGGAGCCCGAGAAGGAGTGCTGCCGGGCGGCGGCGGTCGGGTGATCGGGCTGGCAGGCATTCCGAGCGGCAGGCCCGGCGGCACGCGAGCACGCGCCATGCCGACGGCCGTCCTCGCAGGCATCATTCCAGACGGCACTCGGAGCGGCAACACAGAACAAAATACTATGTGGTGGAGATGGCCCCCCAAGGGCCTAGGGCGCAATCGTAGGAAGAAGAATGTATCTTATATTGCCTTGGATTTTCCTTTGTTCAGCATCTGGGAGGCGTCGAGCGTCTCTTTTCCTGTCTTCTTCACTCTTATATCGCGAGGCGCGCTTGGAGAGCCTTTAGACTGCTTATTGTTTTCTGCTTTGATTCCCATCTTTCTCTTGTTTTTAATTTTTAGAATCAAGGCTGTTCCAAACATGGCCAAACATTTAATACATCCCATCATAATCAAGTACTTTTCCTCTGCACGCTGAAATCCATCCATCCTGACCAGTCTTCTCCTCACAATCACCATCTCCCACCGCCTCACCCCCCAGCGCCGCCCATCCGCAGCAGCTGCCGCCCGGCCGCCTTGTTCGCGAACCGGTACGCCTCCGACTGCGGCGGGCACATGCCGCTGGCCGCCCACAGGTCCAGCAGCGGCAGCAGCGGCGCCAGGTCCAGGTCCTGGGGGAGCAGCAGCGGCGCCTGCAGCTGACGCTCGCCCCCTCGGCCGACGACGACGACGGGCGCCGTCGTCGACAGCACAAAGTGGCAGAAGCAGCTGTTGAGCGCCTTGTCCAGCGACAGGTGGAAGAACGGGTCGACAAAGTGCGCCCAGTACAGGTGCGCGTAGACGCGGGAGATCTGGCGCGCGATCTGGCGGCAGGCGGCGACGAAGTGGCGCGGGAAGCCGCCGCGGCGGCCGACCCAGTCGGGGGCGTCGGGGGCGTCGGCGCTGTCTGTGCCGGTACCGCTCGGCGGCTGCGGCCACGGCCCCGGCGCGCTCGACACGCCGTCCGGGTCCGTCGGGAACAGCGCCTCGTCGTCGATCAGCCGCGCGATCCAGCGCTGCACGAGGCCCATGAACTCGCGCGCGGGCACGGCCACGACCTCGCGGTCGGCCGTCATCCACGTGTATGTGTGGCGGCTGGACGTCAGTCTTGAGCATGGCGACAAAAAGTAAAAATGTGAGACAGAAAAAAAGACAGAAAAAAAGACGGCAAACTCACGGCCCGGCAGACATCGTCGGACAGGTCTCGGCGTTGCAGATGCTCGTGCCGCCGTCCTCCTTCTCGCAGACGACGCGCATAAAGTGGCGGAGGTTCATGTAGTGCTCGAACACTGCCACGGTTAGCCTGCGCAAGAACAGACACGCTCTCGTCTCTCTTTTCAGAACACAGCATACCTTGGTGCGCCAGCCACTCGCCCGGCTCGACCGTCTTGGGCAGCCGGCTCAGCGTCAGGAAGTTGCCCTTGGCAATGTGCCGCGAGTACTGGGGGTGCAGCCACAGCGGCAGCGGCTGCGGCAGATTGTACACGCTGAGGGCGTTGTCGCCGTCGACTTCTGTTTCGCCATTGCCATCGCCGCCACCGCCGCCGCCGCCGCCGCCGCCGCCGCCGCCGCCGAGATGCATCCCGCCGAGGTCGCTGGCCAGCGACGATGCTGTCGTCCCCGTCGCAGAGAAGACAGAGGGCACTGCCGTGGACGTGGTCGATGACGTCTCCATGGCGTACGATTGCAGGTGAGGCTATCAGCGAGACGGGGTGTATTTCTCCGCAGTCGTTTGTTGGACAATCCAGGTGCCTCACCCTGCTGCAGCGCAGCCTTGCCCGTATTAAACGAAGCGCACGCATATCATACAGCAATACATGTTTCAGCACGAGGCACGCGCAGACCACAGCCCACCACACCACCAGGACACGGAGCCAATCCCTAGGGAGACGGGAAGCGAGACCAAGTATGTATCTTACATGCCGAGCTGGGGTTTCTTATTCTTATTCTTTTCTCTGGATGGAGAGCAAATGGGAGGATCAAACTGCGTACATCGTCCGGCATTTTATTAGGAGTTCTAAAACACTGTATTATTTTACGCTTTCAAAACTAGGTGTAAATTCAGGAAAATAAAGAAGGATAAGAAGGAGGCCAAAAAGAGAGAAACCAACTCTGAGAATATAGATTGACCTCGTTTGAGAGGCCATGGCTTATACTTACATAACTAAACTGGGGCCGAAACGACCCCGCAGAACAGCTATTTTGGTGATGTCCACTCCGCTGAGGGCGACATAGCTTCGGATCTCGCCCGCAAAGTTTTTTCGCCTCTTTAACGACCCAAGCTGTCTTGTCGCAGCGTCTACATAACCCACATTCAGCAGAGCCATGCCGGTAGGTCAATGCTCTCCTAGCCGTGCCATGCTGCGCCCTCTTCTCCGCTGACCCGCAGCTCGTCATCCTCGCCGGCCTGCCGACGTCCGGCAAGTCGACGCGCGCCAAGCAGCTCCACGACTACCTCGCCGAGCGCATTGCTGCCGCGGCGGCCAGCAGCGGCAGCGGTGGCGACACAGCCGCCGCCGCCGCCCCCAAATACCGCCTCCACCTCATCTCCGACGACGCGCTCTCCATCGCCCGCTCCGTCTATGACCTCTCGGCGCTGCCCGCCCACACGCGCTCGGCCAACGCCTCCGAGAAGGACGCCCGCGCCGCGCTGTACGGCGCCGTCAAGCGCGTGCTCTCGCCGCGCGACATCGTCGTGCTCGACGGCCTCAACTACATCAAGGGCTGGCGCTACCAGCTGGCCTGCGAGGCCAAGAACGCCCGCACGCCCAGCGCCGTGCTGCAGATCGGGTGCGGCGTCGACCGGGCGCGGGCGGTGAACGAGGCGCGGCTGCGGAGGAGGGGCGGCGATGGTCAGCCGGCTGCTGGGACGACGGCCGAGGAATCCCCCGGCGACCCCGCCGATCCCGCCGAGCCCTATGAGCCCGCCAACTGGGACAACCTCGTCTTCCGCTACGAGGAGCCCAACGCCATGACCCGCTGGGACAGCCCGCTGTTCGCGCTCACGTGGGACGACGACGCGGCCCAGACCCGCGCCGTGTTCGACAAGCTGTGGGACGCCATCGCCGGCGAGGGCCGCAAGGAGGTCCGGCCCAACCTGGTCGCCGTGCAGCGGGGCAACGACGGCGGCGGCGACTTTCTGTACGTGCTGGACCGGGAGACGCAGGACGTGGTCAAGCGGATCCTGGACGCGCAGAAGGAGCAGGCCGGCGGCGGTGGCGGCGAAGTCAAGATTCCCGGCGGCGCTGGCCAAGGCGATCTGGTGGTAGAGCTGCCCGGAAAGGCAGTCGGCCTGGCGCAGCTGCAGCGGCTGCGGAGGGCCTTCCTGGGGCTCAGCCGGGGCGGCATCGGGCTGGAGGGCGCCGGCCAGTTCACGGGGGCTCGCATACGTGAGAGCTTTGTTGGCTATCTGAACGACGCATTCGAAAAGGAGGGCTGACCGGGGGGGGGGGGAGGAGACGCGGCATAGAAACGGCATATAGATGTTTCTCTTGTGTAAGATACTATTTTCAATGATACCCAGGGTTTCCAGCTACATCCCTTTTCTTGTTCAAGAGTCTCTCGGTAGGCTTTTGTCTTTTATCCTCTGTCTTCTGTCCTCTGTCTTCTGTCCTCTGTCTCTTGTCGTGTGTCTTTCAGTTGTCTTTCTTCGATCTTTATCTCTTCTTCTATCTCCTGTCTTCTGCCTTCTATTCTCTGCCTTTTCCCCTCTTTCTCTTTGTTTCTTCCTTCTCTCCTTTCCGTCTTTCGTCCTTCCTTCTGATTTCATTCTTCCATCTTCCATCTGTCTTCTTTCTTCTTCCGACGATGCGGCCTCCTGCTACGAGGAAACTGCCTCCTGTCCAACGTGATCATGCAACCGGGGCAACCAACCCTGTCAATCGATCACAGATCAATGCATTTTCTTCCTGACGTCCAGCCAAAGCAACATCAACAACGGCGACAGTGCCAAACTTCGTCGCACCATTTTGCCCGCTCGCACATACCTTTGTCCATTTTGACCATCTCTACTCTCTCTCTGGACCATCACAACTAGACGATATTTCAAACCATGTGCCCTGCCCGCGATTCCAGGGCGGCAGCGAAGGTGAGAGGGCGGACTGTCTCCCCGCCCCTGACTTTGTTTGATTTCTGTCTGACATCGTGTCTAGAAGCAGCGCTTGGTCGACCACGGCGAAAAAGAAATCAAAAAGATCGATGCACAAGTAGAAGTCAAGAAAGACATCATCGTCGCTCTCAAAGACAGGCTGGCACAAGAACTCTCCGATGTCGACGGCGTAACCGAAGCCATCCTAGCGCCGCTGCGGGAAGAGGGCTTGATTCCCGTCACTCTGGACAATCTAGGAGAGAACATCGATCTCGGGTTGGCAGACAACTGGATTATGCTCCACACTGTATTATCTCACATCTAGGAGAACGAATTCCAAATCCGGTCGCTCAACAAGCAAAGGAGGGAGTTCGAGGTCATGCTCAGTCAAGACAACAATCCTGCCAACGAACAGCCGCGCGCCTGATTTGCGAGAAACGCACTGGCGTTGATATTTTGTTGTTTTTTTTGGTCCTGTTTGGAAACATGATTCTGGGCACGGAGGCGGTGGAGGTTCCACGACGATTGTTGCATTATCGCTTGAGTATTTATTACGCAGCGGTTGTGGGGGCTTGAGAGAGTTTAGGCGCTTCAGGGGTTTTTGATGCTCTAAACTGTAGACAGGGCTTGTAATATAAATAATACGCTGAGCATAGAAAATCCATCAGCCACACCACAAGCTTGCGCCACACCAGCAGTGACGGAAGGACAACTTCGCTCTTTCAACGGTAACGTCATCGCCATCGTCAACGCATGGCGTAAAACAACCACCCTTTCCGTTCCCAATCTCGATGCGTGCATAGGCCCTCCTTCAATACGCGACACAGCTCCGCGACGATGGCCCGCACAGACCCTCTCCCGCCATTCTCGGCGCCGCCGGCCCCCGTCGCCGCCGCCGCCTACGACCCTTTTCTCGACCTCGGCCGCCTGCTGGACCGCCTCGACCAGAACCTCCTCCGTGCCGACAGCGACCGGTGGCGGCGGCTCGTGACGGACGAGTTCCAGAGGCTGCAGGCCCGCTTTGACGTGGCGGCCGCACGCAAGCTGCTGACGCGCGTGGAGCAGAGTGCGCTCTCGATCAAGGTGCTCACGCGGCGGCAGGAGGTGCAGGCCGAGCTGAACCGGCGGCGGGCGCTCGTTGAGCAGCTGCAGGAGCGGCTGGACGACCTGGACGAGGAAGCGCGCGCGGCGGCGGCGATGGACCGGGATGACGATGAGGACGACGAGCAGGAAGAAGACGGCGCAGACCTCGACGCAGACGACGACATTCTGGCGCATATTGCTCGGAAACCGAGCAGGAGCACAAACGCACCAGCAGAAGCAGAGAGTGGGAGCGAAAACACAGGTGGTGCAAGGGAAGCAAATGGGGCGAGTCAGCCAGGGCAGGCCGAGCGGGAAACAGACGCCGCGTCATCCTTCTCTACGACGGACAGCGCGGCAGCCGCAAGGCCGGCAAGGACAAGAAGGAAAAAGGCGAACCGGGTGCGAATAGCGGAGCCAGGAGAGGGCGAACACGCATCAGAAGCACAACAACAGCAAACGACAACAACGACATCGACGACACGGTCGAGGAAGGGCAGCCGCAGGCAAGCGTCATCCAGCAGCCGCAGCCCGGACAAGGCACGCAGCACGTCGGCACAGGTTGCTGGCAACAACAATAATGATGACGGCGGCGACAACGACGACGACTACGGCTACGCGGCGGGCGGTGCAGACGCCGCCTCCTCGTCGATCCACTCGCTGTTTGGGCCAAGCGGCGAAGACAACGCCGCTGGTGGTGGTGGTGGTGGCGGCGGCGTTGCCTCCGAGGAGTCCGTGCTGGACCACCACCGCCGCGAGCAGGAGGCCCTGTCCGAGGACATCCTCCGGTTGGCGCAGGCGCTCAAGGAGAAGTCGCTGACGACGGCGCGCCTGCTCGAGGACGACAAGGACGTGGTGGACCGCGCCGGCGAGGGGATGAGCACGACCAACGACAGCCTGACGGCGGCGAGCCGCAGCATGGCGGTGCTGACGCGCATGACCGAAGGCAAGGGGTGGTGGGGCCGCATGCTGCTGCTGGGCATGGTGTACGGGCTGATGGCCGTGCTGGTGCTGATGTTCCTGTTCCTGCCCAAGGT
This sequence comes from Sporothrix brunneoviolacea, assembly GCA_021396205.1. Classification (NCBI taxonomy): domain Eukaryota; kingdom Fungi; phylum Ascomycota; class Sordariomycetes; order Ophiostomatales; family Ophiostomataceae; genus Sporothrix; species Sporothrix brunneoviolacea. The sequence goes on from WNYD01000201.1 coordinate 33,252, forward strand.
GGGCAGGTTTTGATAGGAGAGCGCAGCATTGTGTACTACTGTGTATGTGTATGGTTATCAGGTGCATTTTTCAAAACAATACGATTGTAATGAGCTAAACCGCCGTGCTCTGGGAGCACTGTAGACTGTTAGTCTACTCCGCGTTCGTCTCTTTCATCTCTCCCGTTTGCGTCGTGCCACCCGTCATCTCCTCACTCGTCATCTCATCGACCGTCATCTCATCGCCCATCCCGGATTTTCCAACAGCCTCCATTGCCGTGTCCTCGCCCATCTCCACCGCGCCGTCACTGCACTCGTTGTGTTGCGTTTCTTGCTCCGTCTCTCCGGCATTCTTCATTTCTGTGTCTGATCCTAGGCCCCTGCATTCGTCTCTGACCGCCTCCTCGGTCGGCGTCTCTTCCTCGTCCGGTGGAACATTCTTCTCGTCTTCAATGGCGCCCATGGGCGTGCCTCTGGCCTATCTCTTGTATCAGAGCAAGAAGGCAAGCAGGAAAGCTGGTGGAGTAGCCATCGCGTGCAACTTACCGGCCTCTCGTATTTGAAGAATGCGGGCATTTCTGCAGACTCGGCCGCCAGACCTCCGTCGATGGGCGGTGTCGCCGGCATCGTTGTCGTCTCCACAACCACCTGCTTGGCCCTTTTCTTTGCAGGCGCTTCCCCGACGAGCCGTGCGTCCCAGGCCACGCCCGTCTTCTTGAGGAAGAACGCGCAGAAGTGCGCAAACTCGGTCGCGAACAGCTGGCACGTCGCGCTGGGCCGGAAGTCCCGCGGCTTCGTGTGCGTCCGGCTCTTGTAGTGGCGGGCGGCGAACCAGTACAGGGGCGGCTTGGCGATGGACTCGAAGAGCTGGGGTGTGTGTGTGAGCAGGGTGGTACTTCTATGGGTTGAGCGAAAAGAAATAGGAGGCTGGGGGAACACGCACATATAAGACATAGCGTTCGCCGAAAATGCCGGCCGCTTCGTGGTCCCGGCGGATGGTCGCCTTGTAGGCGAAGCCGGTGCTGTCGCGGTAGATGCGGTAGAGAGCTGTGCTGCATTAGCAGGCCGGCTGTTTCAATGTACTGCTGGCCCTGATCACATACTTGTATCCACAAACGTCTCGCCCTGCTGCCGGCCCCGGGTGCGCTGCTCGGCCAGCCGCTGCTGCACCGCCGCCGGCTGCTGCTGGCTTGCCCGGTGCACGTGCCGCAGAAGATACGGCCGCTCGCGGAGGCGGCGGTGCTTGTGCAGCGAGTCCTCGAGCCAGTCGCGGAGCACGACGTGGACCTCGCGGGGCCCGCGGGCCAGCGCCCGCCGGAGGTGGGTGCTCTGCAGCTTCTTCGGCTTGGCGTACTCGTCCAGCGTGCAGAGTAGGTGGGTGACGCCGTCGTCGTCGCCTTCCGTCACCGCCGGCGCGAACCGTCCGCCGTTGTAATTCAGCCAGCGGGCCACGTCGGCCTCAGACCAGCCGGGACCCAGGCTGCCGGCGATGGCGACGGTGGCGCCGCGGAGAATCTGCGTCGTCTTGGACTTGGCCCTGGACCGGGTGTCCGTCGCAGTCGTTTTTGTCGCAGACATTGTCGGTCAATTAAGATTTTCACACGAGATTGATCTCAGGGTAAGGAACAGACGAAGAAAGGACAAAGTTGAAACAAGAAACCGCATGGAAGACGGAATAATGAAGACGATGAATTGCCAAGAAGAGGCCTACCCGGAGCGACGGTCGGCTACAGGAAATTATCGAAATCTGACCGTCTTGTCAGGGTGAAGTTGATGCTTTCAGAGTGGGCAGCACGAGGGGATAGCAAGGTCAAAGGAGGCTTCAGGTGGAATAGTATTTTGTGAGATTTGGCTCGCAAAAAAACAATCATAGCTATGGAGCAAGATGGAAATGGTCTTTTTTTTTCTAAGAAAGAAATAGACAAAAAAAGAACAAAAGAGAAAACATGTCTACCGGCCAAATTTCTTGGCCGTCTGCACAAACGCCCGGATCTTCGCCAAGTCCTGTTTCCCGTCCGTCTCGACGCCGCTGCTCGTGTCGACGCCCAGAATGCGCTCGCTGCCGCTGCCCAGCGCCGTCAGCACGGCCGTCAGATTGTCCGGGGTCAGCCCGCCGGCAAACAAAACCGTCAGCCCCGGGTCCCGCTCCAGCTCGGCCAGGACCGCCGACACCTCGAGCTGCGCGCCCGAGCCCGACCCGGAATCCAGCAGGGTGGCCACGTGGTAGCCGCGCTGGGTCACGCCGGCCTCGCCGGGTCCGAACTTGTGCACGACGGGGACGGGGATCTGGTGGGCCGACTCGACCGGCTCGCGGCCGTGCAGCTGGACGACGTCGAGGTCGTACAGCTGTTGCTTCGCCAGGACGTACTCGAGGGGCTGGTTCTGGAACACGCCGACTAGGAGGGGCCGGCGCTTGCGCTGCCGCGACAGCGTGTCTCGGGCAAGGCTGAAAAAGTCTGTCGCTGTCGCTGTTGATGCTGTCGCTGTTGATGTCGATGTTGTTGTTGTCGTCGTTGTCGTCGCCTGAGCCTCCGCTGCACCCGCCCCATTCGCCGTCTCTTCGTCGGCATACTCATGCAGCGCTTTCGAAATGGCCAGGGCCGTCTCGTCGGACACAAAGCGCTTCGTGCCGGGAACGAGAATCATGCCGACCAGATCCGCGCCGCTCCTCGCCGCCTCGAGCGCCGCCTCGGCGCTACGCGTCCCGCAGATCTTGACGAGTAAGGGCTGTGTTCGTGAAGAAGTAGAAGGAGGAGAAGATGATGATGGCGCACCTGAGCAGAGCTGGCGGATGAACTGGGCTGGGTCGGCGGCGCGCATGATGGCCTCGCCGACGAGGACGGCGTTGACGCCGTCCGTCTCGCACGCGACCACGTCCGCGCGCGCGTTGATGCCGCTCAGGGCGCACAGGATGGTGTCGGCGGGCACCATGCTGCGCAGGCGGCTGGTGGTCTGCAGGTCGACCTCGAAGCTCTCGAGGTTGCGGTTGTTGACGCCGATGACCTTGGCGCCCAGCTGGCCGACGGCCCGCGCCATCTCGGCGGCGTTCTGCACCTCGACGAGCGGCTCCATGCCCAGCGACTGGCTGTAGCGGTATAGGCGTGCTAGGGTCGCGTCGTCGAGCATCTTGACGATCAGCAGCACCGTGTCGGCGCCCGCCAGCCGGGCCTCGAGGATCTGGTACTCGTCAAAGATGAACTCCTTGCGCAGGATCGCCGGCCGGTTCGGCATCGCCTGCAGCACCTGGCGCACGGCGCGCAGGTCCTCGATGCTGCCCTTGAACCAGTCGGGCTCCGTCAGCACCGAGATGACGCTGGCGCCGGCCTTTGCGTAAGCGCGCGCCTGCTCCGGTGCGCGGATGTCTAATGCGAACACGCCCTTGGACGGCGACGCCCGCTTGATCTCGGCCATCAGGGCGACCGAGAAGGGAGACTGGCGCAGGCGGTCCACCAGGGACAGGGCCGGCGGCGCGGCGCCGGCGTCGTAGGCGGCCTGCAGGTCCTCGAACCGCTGCGAGGGGATCTCCCGCTGAGCGGCCACAGCCTCGCGCCGGCGGTCGTAGATCTGCTGCAGGATGTTGTTGCTCTTGGCCGGCGCCGCAGGAGCAGACGCAGGCGCAGGCGCAGCAGGAGCCGCCGACTTGCCGGCAGCTTGCAGCCGCTCGTTCTCGGCCCAGGTGCCGCCGCGCATCAGCAGAAAATTGCGCACCATGGCCCGGCCCTCGGCGGACAGGATGCTCTCCGGGTGGAACTGCACGCCTTCGACGGTGAACTCCTTGTGGCGCACGCCCATGATGACGCCCCGCGTGCCGTCGGGCTTGGCAATCCACGACGTCACCTCCAGCGACGGCGGCAGGCTGCCGTAGGTGCCGGCCAGCGAGTGGTAGCGCGTGACGGGCAGCTTCTGCGCCAGGCCGGCGTACACGCCGCGGCCGTCGTGGGCCAGCGGCGACGTCTTGCCGTGCAGGATCTCGCCGGCCGAGTCGACGGTGCCGCCGTACACGTCAAAGATGCACTGCTGGCCCATGCAGACGCCGAAGATGGGAATCTTGCCGGAGAAGTGCCGGATGGCCTCCCGGCTGACGCCCGAGTCGGTGGCCGGGTGGCCGGGCCCGGGGCTGACGACCAGCTGCGTGGGCTGCAGGGCGATCAGCTCGTCCAGCGTGAGCGCGTCATTGCGGACGACCGTGGCCGTGGCGCCCTCGAGCACCAGGTACTGGTAGACGTTCCAGGTGAAGGAGTCGTAGTTGTCGATGAGCACCACGTTGGACGCCGTCGCGATCGGCGCCGCCGCCGAGGGGTGGTGCGGCGAGTGGTCGATGATGTCCAGCGCAGAGGGCATGGTGGCTGAGAGACTGGACGGCAAGAAAGAGAGGACGGCGGTGGGTGAGGGGGCCTCTTCTGTGCCGCCCGCGTGTGCTGGTGGTTCGTGAGGTGGTGATTTGAAAGAGCGATGACTCGATTACTCGATGTTTCCGAAGACGGCCTAGTTTGGGCAAGACCGTTGAATTTTTTGTTCTAAGGTAGGTCGCTCTTGCCGAATCGGAACAGTTCAGGAGGACAGTGTGCACAGTGTACGACGACGTATGCCGGCAGAACATGTGCCAGAGAAGCAGAATAGAATCAATTAATTCAGGACGGGATGGCTACTTTTCAATGAACGCCGGACTGTAATTTTATGGCAGTTCTAGAGACTGGTTTATCTGATTCCATAACTAATCCCGGTCTGGAGGGAATTCGGTGAGCAGCTACGTGCACAGTGCACAAGTACATGGCACTGTATCATATAGCGCCGTGTGAGGCGAAATGTTTCCAAATAGGTCCATCAGCCGTCGTGTTGGCCATCTTCCAAAGCTGACTGGGCCACGGCTTCGGGACGTTGGTGATGGCAGTTTTGCTGGAGACACAGTATATACTACGGAGTCCACGTGGCACCTTACTAGTAGTTTTGTCCTGACGGGTATTGCGGGGAGCCGTGAGAACGACAAGATGCTGGAGGAGCACGCTTTCCGATGACAGCAAGCTTCATAGCACAGACCAGTTTACCAGAAGATGAACTATATAGAATAGCATTCATTGCCTCAATGTCGACTGTAAGGTGTGTGATTTCGGGTCAATTTTGGGGTGAGCCTGGAGCGAAGCCAAGAGTGCCAGTTCCTATGTTTACAACAGCATCGACGACGACAACGAATTGTATAAGTTCAAGATAAATAAATATTCGCTTTCAGTTTCCTCCAGTCAGTCTTGGTCAAGGAGGCCATGGCCCTTCGCTGTCGTCCTGTTAGGACGGGCTTCTTTAGAAGAGGCCTGGCCCCTGATCAGGCTAAAGAAGGTCCAGTTTCCACCACGCAGGCGGAGGCTTCATTTCCTCGCCGTCTTCATATGTGCCATTTCCCCGTTTTGTATATCGAGCCATGCCGGGAAGCAACAGACGGGACACACACCGGAGGCCATTCGTGGGAAATATGCAGAGGAACGTTAGTAACGGCAAAACGAGGACACATGAGAGAGCATGTGCACCCGTCCCCGCTCGCCAAAACTCTCCCTTTGAGAATCCAACCAAGGGAACGTCTCTCTTTTCTTCATACATCGAAGACCAAGCTTGAGAATTTGCTCGCCCATTGTCGCAATGATGTCCCAGACGCCTGCCAGACGGAGCACTGCTCTGCACCTCGGCATGCTCGTCTTCGCGATCGTCTGGTTCGTCAGCCTTGCTTCTGCTGCAGCGCTTGGTGTTGAGCTCCCGCGTGCAGACGCTGGCCGTGAGGACCAGACACCGGCGCGCCAGCGCCTCAGCCTCAACAAGGGATGGCGATTTGCCCGCTTCACATCCAATCCCGACTCGCTGTCATACGACATCTTGAAGCCGTGGATGCTTGCTTCCGCCACCAAGTTTACCTCTTCCAAGGCCCAGCCCGCTCTGCCCTCGAACACGTCTGCTGTAGTTAATGCTAAGTATGCACAGGCGTCGTTTGACGACAGCACCTGGGAGGCCGTTAATGTCCCCCATGACTGGGCCATCAAAGGGCCCTTCGGTGCACCCGGCGTCGGCGGTGGCATGGGCCGTCTGCCGTCCAACGGCGTCGGCTGGTACCGCCGCAACATAACCATCGCAGCAGAGGACCAGGGCAAGGCCGTCTTCTTGGATGTCGACGGCGCTATGTCGTATGCCGCCATCTGGCTCAACGGACACCTCGTGGGCGGATGGCCGTACGGCTATGCCTCGTTCCGCCTCGACCTCACGCCGTACGTCAAGGTAGGGAGCGACAACACCCTGGCGATCCGCGTCGACAACGCTCTGCAAAACTCGCGCTGGTACCCCGGCGCCGGCATCTATCGCAACATCTGGCTCGTGAAGGTCGATCCCACGCACGTTGGCCAGTTTGGCACATACATCACGACACCGACCGTTTCAGCAGACTCGGCAACTGCTAGCCTTGTTGTCGAGGTCGAAAATACGGGCAGCTCAACTCGGCAGGTTGATGTCCTCACCGAGGTACATGTCTTCGACCCAAGCACCCACTCGGCTGTGGGAGGCGTGGTCGCCACTTTCCCAAAGGCAACGGTGAGCGTAGCCGCCGGCAGCACGACTTCCGCCAACGGCTCGGTCACCATCTCCAACCCACAGCTCTGGGGGCCGCTGCCGGATCAGAAGCCCAACTTGTACGTCGCGGTGACAACTTTGTCCGCAAACGGTACCACGATCGATACGTATGAGACCAGGTTCGGTATCCGAACGGTGACGTACGACGCAAACCAGGGCCTCTCTGTCAACGGGAAGCACGTCCGCGTCCAGGGGACCAACAACCACCACGACCAGGGCTCTCTTGGCGCCGCCTTCCACATGCGCGCGGCCGTGCGGCAGCTGGAGATGTTCCAGGACCTCGGCTGCAACGCCCTGCGCACCTCGCACAACCCGCCTGCTCCCGAGCTGGTCGACCTCGCCGACGAGATGGGCTTCCTGGTATTCGACGAGATCTTTGACTGCTGGAACAACCGCAAGACGACCAACGACTTCCATCTCATTTTCCCCGACTGGCACGAAGCCGATCTCCGAGCCTTTATTCGGCGTGACCGCAACCACCCGTCGGTGATCGTCTGGAGCTATGGCAACGAGGTTGGCGAGCAGCGAAGCTCATCTGTGAGGCCGTTGGCCAAGTCCCTCCACGACATCATTCACGACGAGGACCCGACCAGGCCGACGTCAGCGTCCATGAACTTTGCCTCGGCCGGGAGCCCGTTTGCAGACGTCGTGGACGTCGAGAGCCTCAACTACCAGGGCGAGGGTCTGGGCCCATCGACGAATTCCTCGTTTCCAGGCTTTCACCAGACCTATCCCAACAAGATGATCTGGACGAGCGAGAGCGCGTCCACGCTGAGCACCCGCGGCACATACATCTTCCCCGTCACCAGCGCCGACAGCGCCACCGCCGGCGGCAGCAGCGCGGGCGGGGACGACAAAAACATGTACGTCAGCGCCTACGAGCTGTACGCGCCGGACTGGGGCTCGTCGCCCGACAAGGTGTTTGCCATGCAGGACGCGCACCCCTACGTCGCCGGCGAGTTTGTGTGGACGGGCTTCGACTACATCGGCGAGCCGACGCCGTACGACAACGCCCGCAGCTCCTACTTTGGCATCATCGACCTCGCCGGCTTCAGGAAGGACCGCTTCTACCTGTACCAGGCGCGCTGGCGCCCGGACCTGCCCGTGGCGCACATCCTGCCGCACTGGACGTGGCCCGACCGCGCCGGCCTGGTGACGCCGGTGCACGTGTTCTCGGCCGCCGACGAAGCCGAGCTGTTTGTCAACGGCAAGTCGGCCGGCCGCCAGAAGAAGACGGCCGCACACAGCTACCGCTTCCGCTGGGACAACGTGACCTATGCGGCGGGCGACCTGCGCGTCGTCGCGTACAAGAACGGCGCGCAGTGGGCCACGGACGCGGTCAAGACGGTCGGCAAGGCCGCCCAGCTCAACCTGACGGCCGACCGCACGACCATCCGCGGGGACGGCGACGACCTGTCGTACCTCACCGTGGCGGTCGTCGACGCCAACGGCGACGCCGTGCCCAGCGCCAGCAGCGCCGTCACGTTCTCGGTCGCGGGCGCCGGCGAGCTCGTCGCGACCGACAACGGCGATCCAACCGACATGACGGCGTTCCCATCGGCAACGCGCAAGGCGTTCGGCGGCCTGGCACTCGCCATTGTCCGGGCCTCGCAGTCGGCCGCCGCGGGACAGACGATCACGGTGTCGGCGAGCTCGCCAGGGCTCGCGGGAGCGCAGGTGACGTTGACGTTGGCGTGAGAGACCGTGGGAGGCGTCTGTACGATGCCTGTAAGGTGCCTGTCAGTGGTTTCTGTCACACGGTCGTTGTATCGTTTATGTAAGCCAAAAAGAGAATAAAAAAGAATTTAATCGTTTGCCAGAAGTAGAAAGCACGTTCAATGCCGTGCGTTGCTGTTTCCTCTGCCTGTGATGCTCTGCCGTGATGCTCTTTCCGTCATGGATGAATTAAATTAATGCCCGTAACCAAGCTTCGGCCGCTGCGATAGGCTGAGAGCAGAGCTCCCCGCCCCACACAACAAACACGCCCCTGCCCCGTCTGGCCAGCGCTAGGCCGCCAGAGCTCAGCCGCGTCTTTTGGCAACGGCTGCGCTGTGATAATATTTTTCTGCCGCCTTTCTCGTGATGCTCAAAAACACGCCAGGGCGCCCAACAGCGAGACCGCCTGCATCTGCCCACCTCCGACTCCCACACGCGCGCCGCGCCTGTCTCTGCAGCACCCCCGAGCGCCCTTGACGCGGCAGATGCTTTCGTTCGCTGCTTGCCCATTTCCACGATGGCGCCGCCGCCAGATCTCGTCTACTTTCCGCCCTTAGGGGGCCTGCTGGAGGGAGAAACGGCTCTGTTGTCAGTTTTGCTCTCCCCTGCCCCCGTGTTCCTCTGCTCCCGTGGCAGCCTCGCCCCCGTTTTCTGCTGATCGTGGTTTCTGCTGACACTCCCCCCAGATCCTGGAAGCTCATCGCGTCGGCGCTGCTGGACGCCGCCGGCGACCGCCTGACCTCGGGCGCCGTGGCCGAATTCCTCACAGATCCGTTTGTTCTAGAGCTTCTCAAGACCCCGTCGACGGCCTTTGCGCCGCCCACCGCCCAGACCGCGGCCGCGCTCGAGACCAGGACCGCCGCTATCAACGTCACGCCTGCCCCGACCGACAAGTACGACATCGCGGCCATCAAGGCCGACACCCTCTGGCTCAGCAAGACCGCCGGCATCAGCGAGGTGGCCGCGCTCCGGCTGGTCGTCATCGAGCTGCAGAGCCGTCCGCAGGCGTTCCTGGCCAGCCCGCTTTCCTCGCAGGATGCCACAAACGTCCGCAAGGCCGCGTCCGGCGGCAGCCTGGCCGTCGCCGAGAGCACGGTCGACGCCGACGACCTGTGGGCCGAGTTTGGCACCGAGCAGAGCCAGCGGCGGCGGCTGCTGGCCACGTACCTGTCCGAGCGACGCCACTTTTCCATGTCGGCCGACTACATCACGTCGCTCATCCTGCACGGCGCGCAGCCGTTCCCCGACGCGGACGCAGCGGCCGCGCCCTCGCTCGCCGCGGCGGCCGACGCCCTGCGCGGCGACCTGGTCCGGGGAGCCCAGGGAGCACTTGGACTGGCCCCGGACGCAGGCCTGGACCCGACGGCCTTCTTGCCGTCGCTTTCGACATACATCGGCGAGCTGCGCGCGTGCATGGCGCGCGCAGAGGCGGGCATCCAGGAGACCATGAAGACGGCGGGCCCCGTCCTGTCTGAGGACCTCGCCCTGGAGTGGGTGCAGACAGCCATCACCGAGGCTATCCACTACATGTCGGTCATCTTCCTCGTGCTGCAGAGCTGCGGACGGACATTCCTGCGGCCGTCAATCACTGTTGAGTGGTTCCGTTTTGTGGGAGACTATGGGTTTTTGGACGGCGTGACACCGGTAAGTTTGGCCAATGGCCTGCCCTGTGACCCGACGCAAAGCCACGTTTTTGCTGACTTTTGTCTTCTTTCCAGGGCGACGACGCGATGGCTGAGCTGATCCTGCCACTCAAAACGCTTGTTTGCGTCAACTCGCTGATTCTCCTCAACCTCAACCGCGCGATCGCCTACCTAGACCACGATCTCGACCTGGAGGGCGACGAAGAGCCCTACGTCAGCGACTCGGATGCTCTAGAAGTCATCCATGACGCAATTGTGGGCGCCGCTGACGCAGGCCTGCCGACGGCGAGCCCCGTCTTCCTCTCGTGGTCCCTGATTCTCCACCGCATGGACGTGTCGTACCAGGAGCGCGCCGAGAGACGCGATCTCGCCCAAAACCAGCGGGCCCAAGACGGCTTCGAGCTCGACAACCAGCCGTTCCACATCCACCAGACCTTGCAACCGCGGGGCCGCCGCAGCTCCGTCGGCAGCATCGTGTCGATAGAAGCGGCGCGGTACGACGCATTCCTGAGCGAGCGGGTGCTGGCCCTCTCCACCGAGGGGGACCCGCTGGTTCCGAGGCTGGCTATGACGGCGACAGATCGGTGCCAGGTGTACGATGTGATTTCTGCCATGGCCACTAGTGCGGGCAGCGGCGCCGATGCGGCTTTCCGCTCCAACCTGGGCGCACGGATCCGCCTTGTTTTCCTGGACCTGCTCAAAGCCAGCTTCCCCATCATCGGCTACCAGGCAGATCCGCTCAGTGCGCTGCTGGTCGTCTTGTCGGGCGGGCACCAAGCGTGGAATGCGCCGGTCGACGACGAGACCGCGGCAACAGCCGTCTTGGAAGACAGCCAGCTCATGCAGTTCTATGTCAACAACTCGCTGAGCCGCTTCCCTTACGAGTTTACGCCTTTTGTGTCCATATCGCGCCTGCTTGCAGCATGCACGTCCGCGCCCGACGGCCTCTCCGACGTCGTCATGGAGTCCCTGCTTCAGACGCCCAGCCTGACATTCATCCTCCCCGCCGGCTTCGAGGGCTACGCTATGATCGACGACATCGAACATGCCACCGCTACGATGCGGACGCTCCAAGACATTCCGCTCTTCCCGTCCGTGGCGTCCTGGAGGCGGCTGACCCACTTCACCGAAAAGCAAGTCGCCGTGATCCCTGCAGGCTCCTATGGCCGCTTCATGATCGACGGCAGCGGCATCGTCAACATCGATTACGAGCACTCGACCGTCGCGTTGCTGGGGAAGCGCCTGGATGCCAACCTATCAGACGACACGTATGAGCCCGTTCTTGGCATGCTCCAGAAGTCTGAGGTCGCCGAGGCAATCAACCTGGTGACGGCACTGGTGCGCTCCGAGGTCCGCAAGGCCTCCAAGAACGGACAGCCGGCAGACGCAGCTCGCTCATCCGAGGCGGGACTAGCTGTGCTCCAGGAGGCCAGCCGGGATCTGGAGCAGGCCAAAGACGTTGTGTCTGTGATCTGCGACACGCTCGACACCCTCATACAGGATGGGCCTGCCGAGACCGACGAGTCGCGCATGGCCGTTCTGGCTGCCTGCATAGACTTCTTGCTTGCCATCCTCCCGCTCTGCCCCGGCCGCGTGTGGTCGTACATGGCGCGGTGCCAGCTCCTTAATACCGAGTCTAGCGCGGGCCGGCTGTGCATCCTAACCGGTGCTTCGGACGTCGTATCGGAGCGCTTCAACTTCCTGATGGTGTCTGTCCGCTTCCTCTCCGGCCTCGTCCAGAACGCCATGAGCAGCGCTGTCCAGCGAAGGGTGGCCGGCAAGCCGACCGGGCGCAGCAACAGCAACCAGCACAAGGGAGCCGAGAACGTCTGGCTGGGCGCGTCGGACAAGACGCTGGCGCAAGTCAGCCTATCGATTGCGCAGACCGTGGTCGACCTGTACGAGAACACCAGCACCTGGAAATTTGCATCCGAGGTGCACCGGTCGAGCCTCGTCTCGGGCGCGGTGGGTATTTTGCGGGATGTTGTGGTCTATGCGTCGAGCCTCGAGGCCCCGTCCGAGCAAGAGAGCCTCGTCACCTGCTTTGAGTCAGCCGCGCAATTCATCATCAGCAGCTTCCTTTCCTCCTCATCCTCGTCTCTTCGCTTCCAGCCCCTCCTCACAACCCTACTCCTCCGGCTGGAGCTTCCTCAGTCCACGTTATATTCTCAACGGCATAAGCTCGCGGTGGACCGCGTGATTGCCGTGCTCGAACTCGCTGCGGCTCTGCTGAAAGTGACCAACCATGTCGACGCGACAGGAAAAGCCTCGGCGCTGGAGAGTCAGATCTTCCAGATCGCTTCCCTGCCAGCGCGACTGTGTGCGTCGAACGCCACACTCCGGCCGTCCCTGGACCTCCTGACAGACCTTGTCATCACGGCCGCCGCGCGAGCCAGCGAGCCGCCTTCTCTGCTTGGGTACCTCGGACCGCAAATATCGAGGTCCTTTCTCAGCGTCCTGCTCGCCATGGACAAGCCTTTCCAGCGCCCGACGGAGGCCGCGCGCATCTGGAAGTTCTTCTCAACGATCCTGCGACACCGGCAGCAGTGGATGGCAAACTGTCTTCTCACGGGCAAGACGCCGCGCGAGGCGCTCCAGTCCGATGGCAACGTGACGAAGCTCTCTTCCAACTCGGCCCTGGCCAAAGCAAAAGACGCGCTGCGGTCGATCTCGTCCCTGCCGCGCATCGAAACGATTGCCATCCTGGACTTCTTCGCCGCGGCGCAGAACTACTGGCCGTGGACCATCTTCGCCATCCGCAGCGAAAACGAGTACCTCGGCAGCATGCGCGCCTATGTGCGCGAGCTCGCGCCGGCGTCGACGACCGCTAAGACCGACGCGCAGGCAGCCTGCAGCGAGGCCCGCATCGCCGCCTACATTGCCGAGAGCTTTGCGATGCAGCTCTACCACATGCGGCAGATGGGCACCGAGGAGGTATTTGCGCGCGACGTGGTGCAGGACATCGACTACTACATCCGCGACGGCGTAGCCGTGTCCGGCTACAACACGTCGCTGCACGCCAACTTCCAGCGCAACTTTGCCAACCGGTACCCCGGGTGCGCCCTGGACCAGTTCAAGCGGTCGATGCTGCAGCGCCGCGACCTAGGTCCGCAGTTCTACTACGCGCTCGACTTTGCGGACAAGATGCTCTCCTTTGACGGAGCCTGGTCCGGCGTGCGGGACAGCAACAAGGGGTTTAAGAAGGAGATGCAGACGGCCAACCTCAACCTGTCGCTCGTCGACGCGCAGATCGCTCTGTTCCACGCATGGGAGGTCCTGCTTCTCGAGCTGAGCGTCTGCCTGCTGCCGAAGAACCGCCGTCTCCCCGTGGTCATGCTCCAGCTGGCCGAGCAGTGCCTGGCAGCGAACCAGAACAGCCAGGGCCCCGAGCTCATCTTTGTCAAGATTGCGCAGAGCCGGGCCAACCTGGCTCTGCTGCTGCTGCAGCGGCTGGCCGAATACTCGCTGCTGCCCAAGGACGTCTCGCAGCTCCTGCTGACCGTGTGGACGAGCATCAGCAGCGTCGAAAGCCCGTGGTCGCCCGAACAGACACCCTACTACCGCACGCTGCTCCGGATCCTATACGTCGTCCTGCGCGGGCCGCGCCGGAATCGCGGCCCCGGCGAAGGAGGCCCCGCTGCTTCATCAAGCGCCGCGAACACGCCTCTTGGCAGCGTTGAAGAAGGCGGCGGCAAGCCGCCCGCGCCGTCCGCACCGGAAGACAGCGGCGCCATGGTCGTGTCCACGACGCAGACGGTGCTGAACGTGCTCGACCGCGTGGTGGCCCAGGGCTTCCGCGCGCTGGTCAGCATCGTCCACGACGCGGAGGCCGAGTCGCGGCCCGACGACCTGGCGCTGCTGACGGCGGTGCTGCAGGCCTGCCTGAGCACGCCGGGCATGAGCGAGTGCCAGACGCAGGTGCTCAACATCATGGCGTCGCACGACGTCCTGCACGTGGCCACGTCGCTGTTCTCGTGGTCGGACAAGCTGCTGGTCGACGACCGCGACCCCGTGTACGGCGAGCTGAGCCTGCTGTTCCTGCTGGAGCTGTCGGCGCTGCCCGCGGTGGCGGAGCAGCTGGCGTGCGACGGGTTCCTGAGCTATATGACGTCGGCCGGGCTGGCGGGCCACATGCGGCGGCCCGGCGTGTCGCCGTTCTCGGACGCCGCGGTGTCGCAGCGGTGCTACAGCATCTGGACGAAGGCGATGCTGCCGCTGCTGGTCAACATCCTGATCGCGCTGGGCAACAGCATCGCCCCCGAGATCGCGTACGTGCTGAACCAGTTCCCGACGCTGCTCGAGGCGAGCGTGCAGCGGTTCGAGGCGCCCGGGCTGAGCCGGACGTCGACGGCCACGCTGGCAAGCAACGGCGGCGGCGGCCCGCACCTGACGCTGCTGGCGGTCAACGAGGTGCACTCGCTGGCGCTGCTGACGCGGGTGCTGGAGGCGCTGCGGGTCAACCGCGCGCGCGACATCCCGCTCGTGCGGTGGGAGGCGGGGCCGGTGCTGGAGAGCATCGACTTCTGGCTGTCGCGGCCGAAGCTGCTGCGGGAGCGGCTGGTGCCGCTGGGGGCGCGCGAGGCGGAGTGGCGGTCGGCGGAGCCGCAGCACTACAAGGGCCCCGGGGCGCTGGCCGAGAACCGGCTGGAGGAGAAGGTGTTCCTGCTGATGGGGGCGGTCAAGACGATCCTCAGCGACGAGGAGGCTGAGTAAGGAAAAGACAGACCCGGGTTTTCGGATGTCGTTGGATGTTAGATGCTCTTTTTTTTTTATGTAGAACCACAATTGGGGACATACGGCGTACGGGATTCCGTCGAAAGATGCAAAAATAGGGACCGCATGATTTAGCATGGTGAAAAGAAAGCGGTTTAATACAAAATCAATTTTCAGCACGCGGAGGATCACGATGAAAAACAGGTTCTCGGGGCATGCGTAAAAATAAGATGCGATTCGTCCGTGTGCGGGCCATTGTAACAGCCCCTAGGGGCATGGCTGTCCCCCCTCTCCCCTTTCTTTTCTAGATCCTCTCCCCCAGTATGAATATCCACGAGACAGGGCCATGCCTCTGGTCGTATGTAGATGGATTTTTCATCAGACGGTCCCTTTCCCATCCTTCCTCTCGCGTACACGTTTCATGCCGTTGTGTTTTTCTCCCTATCCCAAAGAGATCAAAGAAAAGAAAAAAAATATGCACATAAGCTATAAGTACAGAGGCCCGCTCCTTTCGCGCGACCTGTCTATCCCATCATGATTCTTTTTGTCGTCGTCATCTGTTGCCGTTGGTCCCTCGACTTCCCCCCCCCAATCGCCTTATCTTTGCTGCTGCTGCTGCTGCTGGTTCATCTCGGCGTTGTGCTCCTGGAAGCGCTCCGACAGGCGCTGCTGTGTGGCCAGGGCCTTCTGCACGCAGCGCGTGATGCAGCCGTTCTCGCGGTTCGACACGGTCTTGGAGGTGAAGTCGTCGATGCACGACGAGAAGCAGTGGTCGACGAGGTTGGAGAAGAGCTGAAAGAAGGGGGGGGTGGTTAGAAGCGATAGTGGATATGGGCAGGTAGGGGAGAGCACGCACCCCAATAAACTCCTTGACCTGGCGCTTCTGCAGGCGCTGCTCGAGCTCGCGGGACTCGGCGGCAGTGAGGCTGTTGGAAGGAAGAAAAAGAGACGAGTTAGCAAGCGGTGTCGATGAGTAGAGACGAAAGGAACGAGGCAGAGACAGCCCGGCAATGAGGCCGGCAATCGGGAGCGACAACATACCCGTCCATTGCTATCGTAGTGCGGGGGCTGGTGTAGATGGGGGAGGAGTGAAGCGTTCGTCGGTTTCGTGTCGTCTGCTCGAATCTCGAAATCGATGTCACAGACGGCGAGCGGAAGAAAAATCCTTACGTCGACGGTTCCCTGCCAAATGGGAAAAAGCGGGGCCAGCGACTTGTCCGGATTCTCTCTTTGTTAGTCAGCAGAGTCGGCCAATCACAGAACACACATGCTGTACGGAGTAAGGCTAAGGTAGCTGACGCCTGGAGACACACCAGCATCACAGCCAAAGAGGAGCTCGAGAACCCGACTCCCCGGGCAGCTGCACATGGCATGGTCTCGATCATTTTATTATGTGGCTTCTTTCTCATGCTGATTCCTGTATTTGTGGCTATTCGCGGTTGGCAAGCTGAGCACCGAGACAGGGTGTCTCGGACCGGCATGATGTTTGCAGACGCCAGGCCACGACGCACGATGCAGCCGGAATCAAAGAAGACGTCAAGATGCAGACAATTCTGCTGTCCAACATGCCGAGAGCGTGGCCCAGTTCCACCGCGCTCTGTCTTCGGCAGTGGACCGCCGCCGTGTCCCACGCTCGCACTGCAGCCGGCTCCCCTCTCGCGCGACGCAACCGGGCACGAGACCAGCTCAGCATCCAAGTCGGGCTAGGGAAGCAGAGCAAGAGACGCAGAGGCCGGGAAAACGGGGTGAAAGGACAGGAAACCCGTCTATTTATGGAAACAGCTGGGGCGATCTCACCGGTCTACGGCTGTGGTTGGCCCTGTCCTTTCCAGGGCAGTGTCTCTCGTCTTGTCCTCCTCGACTCTCGCCTTTCTGTGCTGCTTCTGCCGAGCCTGGCTTCTGCCCGGGTTGGACAACCTTATTTCCTTTGTCCTTCTCTCTGAAGAAGCAGACAGACGGAAAGACGGAAGCAGATGACTCGTCGACAAAGGCAGACGGGAGAACGAGGCGAAGCAGCTGCACCCCTCCTCTGTCTCTGGCCCCCCTCTGAAAGACGCGACGGCGCGACGTCACCGCTGCGGGCGCAGCCAAAAATAAAACATAAAACAACCTAGTCGGTCCTAGGATGAGGCTGGCGTTCGCGGGTTGTCAAAGAACAGAAAAAACAGCAATCTCTAGAGCTGAGGATTTCCCGGGATGCAACGCAGCATGCGATGTCACTGTTTGATTGTGGTTTATTGGTTTCGTAGCGATCAGGCCTGCCAGAGAGGCGAGAAACACGAGAATGCCAAGGACACGATCCGGGCTGCTTCATCTGCGCTCGTGAAAGATCACCCAAGCCAACCCGGCTGAGCTGTCGTCCTGGGTTCCCGCCCGCCAGCGGGACGAGAGTCCGGCAGAAGATCGAAGAGGGAAGCCGGAAACCAACGGCCCGGGGGGGGGGGGGGGGGGGGGGGGGGGGGGGGGGGGGGGGGGGGGGGGGGGGGGGGGGGGGGGGGGGGGGGGGGG
>WNYD01000202.1:0-49785 GCA_021396205.1 Sporothrix brunneoviolacea
CGGGCCGCGGCGACCCCAGCACGGGGCTCAGCATGCTGCCCACGCTCGGCGGGCCGCCGTCGCCGGGCGTCGTCGGCGAGTCGAGGCCGCCTCCTCTCGCCGCCTGCAGGCCGGCCTCCGCCTCGGGGATCTCGTTGAGGTCGGGGATCTTCTGGCCCGACGCGATGCGCACCTGGTGCCGGTCCTTGAGGCGCGCGCGGCGGCGGCGGTCGCGCTGGTCGCGCGTCTGCGGCGCGGCGGCGCGCAGCTTCTCGAGAAGGCTGTCCATGGCACCCGCGCTGGAGGGGCTGACGAGGGCGGCGCCCTCGCCGCCGAGGCCGGCGCCGAGGCCGAGGCCGGCGCCGGCCAGCTTGAGCTGCGCGGCGTGCTTGCGCTTCATGCTGGCCTCGTTGCGGCGCCGGGTCTCCTCGTACTGGATGTTCTTGGCCTGGGAGCGCTTCCACTCGCCGATGAAGAAGGCCAGCTTGGCGAAGAAGTCGCGGCGGGCGTTCTCGTCGCGGCTGTCCTCTCCGTAGAAGGCCATGATGTCGTCGTAGGTGCGGATCATCTCGTCGAGGTAGACCTCCATCTGCTCGGCCTTGCGGCGGGCCTCCTTCATGACGGGCAGCACGACCTGCGCGACGCGGTCCTGCGGGTGGAACCGCTTGGGGTCCGACAGGTTGCCGCTGTCGAAGGCGCGCTGGACGCTGTTGATGTTGAGGATGTACTTGCGCGCGTCGGCCTGCAGCTGCTCGATGTTGATCTTCTGGGCGGTGACGACGCCCGCGATGTCGGCCGCGAACGACTCCCACTCCGGGTACTGCTGGCGCACGATGCGCTCGACGAGGTCGGCCAGCGTGGACTCGTTCTTGTCGTCTTTCACCATGCCCAGGCGCGCGAGCGAGCTGAGCTTGAAGCCGCGCGCCTGCTTGTTGGCGTCGTTCATGTAGTTGCCGATGTCGAGGATGAGCCCCAGCACGTTCATGAGCGACACGGAGTCGCGGATCGACTCGGACACGGCCACGATCTGGCGGATGCTCGTCATGATCTCGTCGTACTCGGGCTCGAAGCTGCGCGTCAGCGCCAGCGCCCGCATGCGGCTCTTCCAGTAGTGGTGCAGCTCGTAGGCCGTGAACAGGTAGATCTGGTCCTGGCGCGTCAGCTCCGCCGGGTCCAGCTCGCGCGTCTCCTCGCTGGCCTTGGGCCCCGTCCAGTCCTTGCCGTAGGGCGCCAGCTGCTTGGCGACGTTGTCGGGGATGTTGCACAGGTCGTCCTTCTGGAGGAAGTCCATCACCACCTGGTTGTCCAGCACGTCGCGGTCGCAGTGGATGATCATCTGGGCCACCTTGTCCACGGAGTGCTGGGAGAACTTGGCCAGGGCGATTTCGTAGGCCTTCCGCAGATCGGTCGAGATGATCTGCTTCTTGTCGTCCTTCTTGCTGCTGCTCGCCCCCAGCAGCTTCGTCTCCTTGGCCATGAACAGCTTCTCGACCTCGTCCAGGATGCCCTTGCGGCTCAGCTCGTTGTACTTCTCCTCGCGCTCCTCTGCCGAGGGCGTGTGCGCCGCCCAGTGCGTCGTCACCGTCTCGTCCACCTTCTCCCAGTGGAACGCCTTGAGTTTCTTCTTGGACCGCGCCACGGGCAGCCCCGCCACGGTCGGCTGCACCGGCGCAAACGTCGGCTGCTTCGACAGGAAGTGGCCCGACAAGGAACCCGGCGCGGGCATGGGCGGAGGCGGCGGGGGAGGTGGTGGCATGCCGCCCAGACCGCCTGGTGGTGGTGGTGGTGGCGGAGGAGGCGGCGGCGGCGGCGGTATTGACAATGCACCCGCACTGCCGGCCGCGGGTGGTGGCGCGCCGGGCAGACCTCCTGGCGGAGGTGGCGGTGGTGGAGGTGGCGGTGGCGGGGCGCCCGGCAGCAGGCCAAGCGGCATAGGTGGTGGTGGAGGTGGAGGCGGGGGTGGTGGGCCTCCGACAGCCCCCCGGTTGTCGGGCGAGGCGCCGGTGATCTGGATCTTGGGCGGGCCCTCGCTGTCGTGCGGGGTGATGGGCGACTGGGACTCGAGGCTCGGGTGCGAGGGCCCCGTCGTGACGCCGTCGTCGTTGCCGTCCTCGGAGTCGCTGCCGTCGTACCGCTTGACCTTGCCGGTGATCTCGCTAAGGAGGCCGTTCTGTTGCTTGGGGTCCATGACGGGCCGGCGGATCTCGACAACGCGCGGCTTCTCGTAGACGACCTCGCCGTCGTCGCCGAGCACGTCCGCATTGTCATCGTCGTCGAGGCCAGCGCCGGCACCGGCTGGACCTGCTGCCCCTGCGGCGGCGCCGCCGATTGGTTTCCGGCCGATCTTGGTCTGGCGGTTGACGCTGCCGAGCACGCTGTTCGTTGCCATGGCGCCGGCGCCGCCGATGCCCAGCAGGCCGTCTTCGCCGCCGCTGCCACTGCCATCACCGCCACCGTAGCCCTCCATCTCCTCGCGGAGGGCGCGCAGGCGGTCGGAGGGCCCGACGGCGTCGCCCCAGACGCGGCCCTCGAGCTTGAACTGGGTCTTCTGGCGCTCGATCTGCATCCGCAGGCGCTCCATAAGCTTCTCGCGGTCCAAGATGCCCTGCATGCGGACCGGGTCGTCGTCGCCCAGCGCCAGCTTTGCGCCGGGTGCGCCGGGGTCACCGCCGGCGACGGCGGCTGCGGCGGCCGCCTTCGACTTGGACGCGGCCGCGTTGGAGGCGGCGACGTCCTGGGCGTCGCGCAGCATGAGGTACAGCTCGCGGGTCTCGAGCTCGTTGCGCTGGGCCTCCTTGGCGCGCAGGGTCTGGATGCTCTCGATCTCGGCCTTGAAGGACTCGCCTTGGCGGCGCTGGGCGTCGATGAAGCGGGCCTGCTCGTCGAGCTGGCGCTGCATCTTGGCGACGAGCCCGTCGGCGCCGAGCTCGAGGCGCCCCCGCATCTCGTCGCGCTCGGCCATGGCGGCCTCGGCGATCTGGCGGGCCTCGAGGGCCTCGTCGAGGGCCTGGCGCGCCTCGGAGTCGGTGTGCAGCTTGTCGAGCAGGCTCTGGACGGAGAAGTTGAGGCTCTGCTTGAGGTCCATATCCGGCAGGCGGCGGTCCATGGCGACGTAGCTCAGCATGCTGTCGACGAGCTGGAACATGCGCAGGCGCTCCTCGCCGTCGCCGTCGCGCATGAGCAGCAGGTGCTGCAGGGCGGACACGAAGTAGTCCTGGGTGCGCGACCCCTGCAGGCGCTGCTGGATGGCGTCGACGATCTGCACGGGGTCGTTGAGGTCTTTCACCTCGCCCTCGATGCCGTCCTTGGCGCTGCTGTTGTCGCGCTCGAGCATGTCCTCGTAGTCGATGGCCTCGTTGGAGCGGAACCGCTCGATCTGCTTGTCGATGAGGTCGTACTGGAAGGCCTCCATCTTGGTGAGGACGCGCTTGATGCCGCAGGCGATGAACTGGGCGCGGATGTGCAGGCGCAGCGGCAGGTCGCGCTCGGGGGCGTCGATCAGCATGTTGATGAGCATGAGGGTGGCCACGGAGTACTCCATCAGCAGGTTCTCCATGCCGATGCCGCCGCTGCGGACCTCCTCGCTGGCGCCGACCATGCTGCCCATCTTGCCGCGGCCGTCGACGGTGACCTCGATGATGCGCATCCAGGCGTCGAAGCGGCCGTTCTCGTTCTGCTGGGTCTTGACGCTGTCCATGGCATGGATGACCTTGATGTGGCCGTCGCCGTCGGCCCAGTGGGACAGGAAGGTCAGGACCTCGCTGACCAGCTTGCGCGTGGACAGGCGCGGCGAGATGAGCGACAGGGTCAGGGCGACGAGGACCTGCTGGTGGGCGAGGGCGTCGTCGGCGCCGAACTTGTTGTTCATGAGGGCCTTGAGGCACTTGACGAGGTCGTACTCGCGGTCGAGCTCCTTGTCGCCGCGGGGCACGTCGGGCGCGGTGGGCCCGCGGGCGGTCTTGCGGTTGAGCTTGAGCAGGACGTTGGTGAGGGCGACCTGGCCCTGGCACTCGATGAAGCGCTTGACCCAGCCGATTTGCTGGGTGCGCAGGTTGACCTCGAGGCTGGCGAGGGCCTTGGCGTCGAGGCTGTTCTCCATGACCTTGCGGACGTACCACTCGGGCGACCCCTCCTCGTCGGAGTAGGTGGTGACGTCGAAGTTCTGGTACTGGCCGGGGCGGGCGGTCTGACGGCGGCGCTGCTCGCCCTGCCACTCGCTGAGGCGGTCCTGGTAGATCAGCGTCCACTTCTTGACGGGCGGGTAGGCGATCATCTGGCGGCGGGCCTGCTCGGGCAGGTTGAGCCAGCCGCGCTTCTGCATGAGGGCGAGGAACATCTGCTCGACGATGATGTCGTCGTCCGGCTTGGCGAGGTTGAAGCCGCCGTCGCTGGGGGAGGAGCCGGGGGGGTTGCCGCCGGCGGGGAACTTGGTGAGGCGGTTGGACTCGCGGTGGCCCGACCCATAGGAGCTCTGCGAGGAGGCGCTCGGCAGGGCGGAGAAGATGCTGGCGTGGTCGGTGGAGCTGCGGCTGGCCGAGGTGGGCGCGTACGAGTTGTAGCGCGAGCTGTGCGAGCCTGCCCCGGACGTGTAGGCGGCGCTCTCGCGCGGGGGGCCCCACTGCTGCAGCTGGGTCTGGCGACCGGTCGAGGCCATGGTCATGTTGCCGCCGGTGCCGGGCGGTGGGCGCGGCCCGGAGAGGTGGGCGCCCCCGGCAGGGGCCATGCCGTACATGGAGGCGGCGACGGCGGCGGCGGCGGTGGAGGAGGAGGGGTCGAAGGACGGGTACTGGTGGAAGTCGCTGGTGGCCTTGTTGAGCTGGTGCGGTAAGGGCTCGCGGCGCAGGGACGCCTGGTCGCTGCCGGGGCCGCCGTTGCTGGAGCTGCCGTTCTTGGGCAGGTAGTCGACGGCGATGGGCGAGCGGCGGTCGGCGGAGATGCTTTCGTAGGGGATGGTGGTCATGACACCGGCCATCATGTTGATGCCGGACTCGGGGGAGGTGGGACGGTCGAGGGAGATGATGGAGGAGTCGCGGGCATGACGCGAGGAGCGCGATCCGGCGGCGCTGTTGGCGTCCAGGTCGAGGGGGCCGAGGAAGCGGCCTTCGTCGTTGGTGTTGCGGCGGTCCGACTTGTGCTTGACGCGCGAGAAGAAGGACTTGCCGCCCGACGACTGTCTGGACTTGTTGTCGGACATGGCGGCGGGGGGGGAGGCAGGCGTGCCGGCCAGACGATCAAGAGGCGGGATGTGAAACGGCCAGCGAGGACCAGCCGAGCGGGTGGAGGAGGATCGATGATTTTGCCGGCCGAGAGGAGATTCTCAGGCGCGGCCGTCAGTGGATGTGCTGCTGTCTCAGGCGGCGGGCGGGTGGCATCATGGTCCTGGCCAGGGGCGGTTTCGGTCTGCATGAAGTGATTAGCAACGAGACTGGGGAGAGGGAAGGCGGTGACGGAGGGAAGAGGAGAATATGAGGCAAAAGACGAGGCGATGCAGACGTCACGGTGGACGAGATCGAAGACCCCAGGACGGAGCACATATAAAGAGACACCCACCTCCTGTCGCCAGCCAGACACGATGACCGTCGTCTGCTATGCTGTGCCGGGCTGCTGCCGTCTCGCCGTCGTCGTCAGGTCGTGGTTGTGGTCGTGATATCTCGAGATGTCTCCAATCCGCGGGAAAGAGACCGCCGGCGTTCGTCGCCGTCACGTCGTCAGCAGGACAGTCGGCCACGCTCCCGATGGCGGGCGTCGCATTGGTGTGTCGGCAGTGTCGTCGAGGGGTCGTCTGTCTCGATGGCCGTCTGGGTCTCGATCTGCCTTCTCGTTCTCTTCTCTCGATGTCGTCTTCTTTTTTCTTCTCGTTCTCGTTTCTGGTTCGCCGTTTTTTGTTTCCTTTCGTTCGTTGGCTGCACTTGGCGCTGTTCGCTCGCTGCGGCCGCTGAACCCACTCAAAAGAGGACCTCGACGAACGCTCTCGTATTGTCTCTTCTCCTTTCGTTGTCCCGCTGGCACACTGTCTTTCGTCTCGAAGGGGGTCCGCGGTGGGCTGAAACAGGATTAGCACATCTCAAACCCCTGGCGTCCGCTGCTGCTGAGCACCGCTCGCTCTGCGAGTAAGAACCGCTGCTTGGCCTTGCCTTCCCTGTTGACACGGCCCATCAGGGGGGGCAGTTGCGAACCCAGCGTCGTCCGTGCTTCTGCGCTAGTCCACAACGGGCCACACCTGCCGTTTCCATTCGGCCTGCATACAGTGTGAGTAATAGCCGGGACGCAGGACGCTCTCCTAGAGGCCCTGCCCCTGAGAGGTGCACGCCCGCTGCTGTCTGCCCTGCTGCATGCATCCCGCCATGCATAATTGGCCTGTGACACTCTATCTGAGGAGGCTGCCAGGTGTTAAGCAATGATCGATTTTGTTTGTGCGTTTCATTTACTGTGTTCTACGATATCTCAACTTCAGTCTCTCTGCGCATAGAAAACTCTTCGTTTGCTGTATATTACTCCGTATTAAGCTTGTAATTGCAATCGTCCTGCTGTGTATGTGCCTTCAGCATGCACAGTGTCTGCACTATCCCCCTGTAGCGCCGTGGCGGCCCGGCCACCTGCTTCCATCTTCTAGACGCCCGCTGCGAAATTGCACCTACTAAATTGCACCTACGGCGGCCCCTAAGCGAGCGCTAGCCGTCGTCTTGTTGCTGCCGTTGGACGGCGGCCGCCCCGGGGAGTTTAAGATTAGTCGGGTCCATCGGAGGGGAAACACAGTCAATAAATAGGATTGCTGTACGGGGTATTATTGCCGTATTGTGGGTGTTGAACAACTGCAGCGAAGCAAATAGGGGGTCGATGGGGCAGGCAGTAAAGTCACGTGTCATATATGGGGCGTCACATTGCCTACGAGGTCAAGATAAGATACCTCCAGTCAACACCGACGACGACGTAATGAGAAAGGACATAATGAGGAGAGCCACATGCAAACGCCAGATGTATGTTTGGTGATTCGTGAAAGGATGTATCGAAAATGCTGGCGGCGGTTCGTTGACCGGCACTGGCCCTGGCCCTGGCGGTCTCCCGCTCCTAAAACGTGGCTTGTGGCAGTAGTGGCTTGCGCGCGCCCAGAACAGGCGTCGTAATGCCCCATAATAACAGCTGACTGCGACATTCCGCGCCTGTATGCAGCAATGCGGCAATGCGGTTCTGGCTTTGGCCTCGTGTCGGTCATCACAGCCTGGCCAGCGCCGAACCACTCTCCTCTCAGCAGCCTCGTCCTTCGAATACATTTGCTGTGCAGCGTTTCCCACCGGCCGCACCTCGTCCCACCAAGCCGCGTCTTCGGCATCGGCGGTTGTTTCTGTTGCGAGGGTCTCCGGTATCGTCTTCCCGATCGTCCGTTCCGGTATCCCGGTCTCCTGGTCCTCCCGGCGTCTCCCGGTCGTCTGTCCCGCAGACGGGCCGCACTCTGCCACGATGGGCACCACGCTGTCTGTGATGGGGGTGAGACACGAGACTCCTTGTACCCTTGACGCTTGCTGCCTATGTCTGCTAACCTCCCCGCTTCCCCCCAGACCCTCTTCATCCCCGCCCTCGTCGCCCTCCTCGCATACCTCCTCCTCACCTTCGCCGTCGTCCCCGCCTGGCAGCACTACCGCAACCGCTACAGCCACTACCTGCCCATCGACACCATCTCCCACCAGACGTCGTCGCTGCGCCACCGCATGCAGGCCGGCGTGGGCCGCTTCTTCGCGCGGACCACCGCCACCACGACGTGGCGCGAGCGCACGGCCGCCAACGGCGGCGACACGGGCATCGGTGGGCGGCTGCGGGGGCTGTTTCGGCGGGGGCGTGCGGAGGAGGCGGCGGGCCACGACGACGAGCTGCTGTCCGACGACGATGATGTTATCGACCTGGACGACCACGACCACGCGCACTCCATCGCGCTCGGCGAGGTCGGCGAGGAGCTGGGCGCCATGCGGCACGGCGGGCGGCTGCTGCGGCAGGAGCTGCCGCGCGGCGGGGCCGTCTACGACACGCGGCGGCTGAGCAGAGAGTAGGTGTAGGCCGGCTGTTATCGGTGTTGTTGCAAACCAAGCTAACCCGCCCCTCCCAGGCTGGAACAGGGCTTTATGGACGACAGCGACGAGGACGACGAGGCGCCGCGGCGGTAGCCCTGCGGGCGAGCGAGAGGCTCTTTTTCCTGCGACTCGTTTTTCTTGGCTATCATTTCTTTATTTTTTGTTATGTTTCCGCTGTTCTCTGCATTTTCTTCTGTTTTCTTGTCTTTTCTTCCCAGCATCCAGCCATTTTGTCCCATAGAGCATTGCCGCTTTTGTGTACGATACGTTACGGACAGCCCGCATTTTCGCATTTTTGCATTTTCGCACGTCTCTGCAATACGGGGCACAAGAGAGATCAAAGCCCGTTGAACCTGTTGAAAACACAGAACACGTGAAAAACGTTGAGGCCGACGTGCATGGCGGCGATACAGGCCGACCACCGCAGCCTGGCCAGCCATGGCGTGAGATGGCGGCGGAAAGGCGCAAACAAAGAAACAGGAGGGTGGTGGCCTTCAGGCAGCTTGGCCCGGCTTTCTCGTCCGCCGGTCGTATTCTTCTCATCCTCTCGCACGGCAGCCTGCTGCCCTCTGGGTGGCTTTCGCCGCGAGCGCTGAGTGGCTGTCTGTCTCTTGGCTTTTTGGTCGTTTTGGTCCAGTCCCTGTCGCAGATATCTTACGAGTCCTTTCTTCCTGCGGACTGCGGGGCACCTGCCCGACACAAGTCCTATTAGGCTGGCACGCGCAGGCGGAGGTGATCGCCGGTGGGAGAACGAGAGAGAGATACGAGTGCGAGTGACGGCATCGTAATATCATATATCTCTTATCGTGTCCTATCTGACATGTAATAGTCCCCCTCGCCTGGGAAAAGCCCGCGTAGAAAAAGCCCGCCCAGAAGCAACGAGAACGGAAGGACCCGCAAGGCTGCCAACTGCGCAGACACGGCAGGCGCGACCCTGCTGCACAGCGCATGCCCGGTGACCATCACGCTCGCATCTGCCTTCTGCAGCATCTGCAGCATCTCGACATCGCTCGTCTATTTGAATCAAGCTTGACGCACGCCAACCCTCTTTCGCCTACCTGACTTCTCTTTGTTTGTCCCCCCCCTCTCGCATCCTCCGGTCGAACTGAGACCACACGCCCACGCAGCCGCCGTCCACGTGCAGCCACACCTCCCCCCAACCAGGTTCCTCCCAACCAGATCGCGTGTTTGCCTACCACACTCTTCTTCCCTTTTTCCCTTTCTTTTATCTTTTTTTTGTTTTATTTCTAGCTCGCCTCGTCTGCCTTATCTCGCCTTTTGTCGGTCTGCTCTTCGCTAGTTCCCGTTCCGACGTTTTCCTATTTCCTGGTCTTCTCTCTCCCTTCCTCCCACTGTGGATGATCGCCCTTCCCACTTACACTTGGTCTGTCATCGACTTCCCTCTTGGTGTCCAACAACTGTCCGTCTTGCGTCAGACACACCTCAGCTCGCTTATGCTCTCCGTCCTTCGTGGCCGTGCCCCCCACCACACACACCTGGTCAAAGCCCGCGCCCGCAAGATCGATATCGTCAAGCACGGCTGACTAGCCGCTCGTTCTGAGTACGAGACAAGAACCAACATCACGCACCGAACGCCGCGGCAGTTTTCCACGAGAGCTTGTTCTCTCTGGTGCTTTGTTGCACGGGTTCTTTTCTTCTCGTTGATCGACACATCAGTTTTGTTCTGTTCCTTCTCCTGCCATTTTGCTCGCCTCCCCCACGGTGCAAGCCCGAAGCTATTACAAGCTCGCTGCGCCTTTGTTTCTCGCCCTGTCGACATCCCGTCCCCCTCCCTTTGCATCTTTCTCCTTCGCACAACCCGTTATCGAGGGCTCGGCTTTTATTTAATTATTTTTGTTTAATGTCTGCTCCCTTTCCCGTCGCCGATCCACGCAAACACCAAAAATCGGTACACTTTCTGCTTCCGGCGGTAGCACAACGCAACTCTGGAGATTCTCACTCGTTTCCCCTCCAGCCGCCCCCCGCCCCTCCCTCGTCAACCATGAGCAAGTTCCGGGCAAAGCTCCCGCATTTCGGCCAGGGCATGCAGGGCATGATGCCGCCGCTGCGTCGCGGCCACTCCCACCACGACGTCGACGAGCATGAGCACGAGCACGAGCACGGCTACAGCACCAGCGCCTACCCCTCTAAGCCTGCGAGGTCCACGAAGCCCGCGCGGCCGCCCACCGAGCCCTGCCCCATCTGCCACGTCATCGTGGGCACGCCGACCCCCGAGGACATCATCGAGACGTGGTCGGTTCTGCCGTGCGGGCACCGCTTCGGCTCGTACTGCGTCAAGGTCTGGCTCGGCATGACCACCGAGCCGCTGTGCCCCATCTGCCGCGGCAAGATGGCCCACGTCTGCGGCCACCCGACGCTGCCCCGGCCCACCTCGCCGCCGCCCAGCGCCGACGATGACCACGACGACGACAACAACGACGGCGAAGACGAGCTCTTGAAGGACATAGAAGAAGACGAGGAAAAACACAAGGACGAGGCTGCGGGCGTCATGGAGGTGGGTAACGAAAACGATGAGCAAGGAGAGGGGCAAAGTACCGCCACCAACGGTAACAACGCCGGACGCACGCTCCGCAGCCGCAAGCAGCGGATGAACCCCAAGAGAGCCGTCATGTCGGTCGTCGGCCGCGTCCGGTCGCGCCAGGAAGCCAGGCTGCCCGAGTCGCCGGTGCAGGAGGCGGGTGCGGATGCCACGGAGGCAGGACCGCGCGCCCCGCAGCACCGCGTCAAGCGGCACAGGCGCGGCGGCCAGTCGTCGTCGACGTCGTCGTCGGGGTCTTCCGGCCCGTCGTCGTCGTCCAACTCGCCGTCGTCGTCCATCTCGTCGGTCGGGCCGCCCGCGCTGCTCGCACCGTCCGCGCCGTCCGCCGCAGCCGCATCCGCGCCGCCGCCACCCCCCGCCTCGTCGTCGTCCAAGGCGCCGCCGCCGCCGCCCTCGCCGTCGCTGTCGATCCTGTCCATGCTGTCGTCGGCCCCGTCGTCGCTCTCGTCCAAGGCGCCGCAGATGCTGGCGCCCGCGTACCCGCGCACGGTTGACCTCACGACGCCGTGCACCTACTGCTACCTGCGGTTCCAGAGCCAGCCCGAGCAGAGCGCCTACCTGGCCGACGCGATCGGCGGCGGCGGCGGTGTGTACGGCGGCGGCGGCGTGGTGAAGACGGCGTCCAAGATCATCATGCACATGTTCACGCCGAGCCACGCGCGGCAGCTGTCGCGGGACGAGGCCAACATCGTGGCGGCGTACTGGGAGTCGTGGCGGCAGGCGCACGGCAAGGCCTTTGGGCAGTGGTGGGCGGAGCAGCTGCCGCGGTCGCCGCCGGCCGAGACGCCGCCGGCGCGGGGGTGGAATCTGTGGGACATGGAGATGTGATAATTTATTTATGCTTGTTTGTATCTATGCAGTGTTTGCGGGCCTGCATCTCGAGAGAGCCTTGTTAGATCGTCACCTTGGAAACAACTTAATCTACGCTTTGCCCTACTGTCCATATCTTTCAGTTCCTTCTCTACGAAACGGTCATAAGATGTCTTATTAACTGGTAATCTGGTAATCTGGTAATTAAGACTCAAGGAAAGAGCAACCGTTGAAGCTGTAAGACACCTGAAGGCAGGCAGGTGCGGGGCAGCTCAGCTCATTGTCTGTCCCAACTAGGCAACTTGCTTGTTAGTGGTCTCCGGGCCAAGCCAGGCTGCCCCGCACTTGCTAGATCGACGGTCGCGACTTTAGAGTGCAACGCGTCTTTCTGTCCGGCGCCTTTTTTTGCTCTAATCCACAGCGACTGCTCTACGAAGAAGCCGCAACGCCCAACACGGCTGCGCCCTCCCACACCCCGACACGATGAAGTTCAAGGCGGAGCTGCGGAACGTCCGGACGTTTTCTAGTGAGTCACAAGCGTTGGGTTGGGCATCTTGGGTTTGCGAAGAGCATTGAAAACAACCACCATCGACGGGAGCTGAATCGGCCGACTAACTCTCCGTCCGCCCAGAACTCGTCGCCGCCCTCAGCGCCCTGGACAAGATCGTCTGGATCCGCCTCGAGGACGACCTCGTCCGCTTCATCGTCGTGCCCGACCGCGGCTCGCAGGTCTGGTCGACGTTCGCGCGCGACTTCTTCTTCGACGCCGACAACTTCGTCCTGCAGTCACTGCACGCGGGCAACGCCATCGACCTCGAGATCCCCCTGGCCTCGCTGCAGCGCGCCCTCCGCTCCGCCCTCAACAGCTCCGACGCCGTGCTGCGCCTGACCAAGCGCGACGGCGTGCCCGTGCTGTCCATGACCATCCACACGATGACGAACCCGCGGGGGGGGCTGGGCGCGTTTGGCTTCGGCCCGGTGGGCGGGGGCCAGAACCAGGGCCAGGGCCAGCGCTTCCGGGAGAGCACCTTTGGGAGCACCTTTGGCGACGCGGCGTTCGACGCGGCGTCGCAGCTGCCCCCCGGCGGCGGCCACCAGCGCGAGGAGGCCCTCGAGCTGCTGGCCAAGCGCGAGCGCGAGAAGGTGGTGCTGCAGGACATGCCCGTGCGCGTCATGACGGCCGAGGCCATGGAGAGCGTGCTGGAGCCGGCCGTGCCCGAGGCCGACGTCAACATCGTGCTGCCGCCGCTGCTGCAGCTCAAGGCGGTGTCGGACCGGTTCACGAAGCTGGCGCACACCACGTCGGGCGGCGGCGGGTCGGGCGGAGGCGGGTCGCTGGGCGGCGGGCTCGGGCCATCCATGTCACTGGGGGCAGCAGGAGGAGGAGGAGGAGGGTCCGGGGGGGGGACAGGCGGCGGTGGCGGCGGCGGCCCGAAGCTCGAGATCAGCGCCAACATGTACGGCATGCTGCGGCTGCGGCTCGTGACGGACACGCTCAGCGTCGAGACGGTGTGGAACGACCTCGAGAACCCGCCCATGAACGAGGAGGCGCTGCCCGTGCCGCTGGCCGAGCACCCCAGCACGCGGTACCGCGAGGCCGGGCCGGACAAGTTTGCCACGGTACGCGTGGACGGGCGCGACTGGAGCCGCGTGCTGAGCGTGGGGCGGCTGGACGGGCGCGTGATCGCGTGCGTGATCGACGGCACGGCGCTGATCCTGCACGTGTACGTGGCGGCGCCGGACGACCCGGACGACCCGGAAGAGACGAGCTCGATTACGGTGAGTGCTTGGCGGCTGCAAGTGGACGGTCGTCTGCCCGGAAAAATTGCCCCTGCTAACTACGAATCGTTTGCAGTACTACGTGTCGTCCTACAGCACATGAAGGGGAAATGGACGGGAGGTACGGTCTTGAGGGTACAGCATTTGCAGGCGTTGAACGGGATTTACGGCCGACTTTCAGCCTCGGCCAGGTGTTATACAAAAGGAAAAGGGAAAAGAAGGGAAAACCAAATAGGAAAACGAATGGATATACCAATGGGCATTGCACGACATGTGCAAGGCAGAGCTGATATCTTACGATGCAGAAACAAAGTGTATCACTGAATATCCCCCCACCATCTGCCTCCGGTCGCTGCTACACCGAACAGGGCGAGAGCGGCGCTTTGGCGGACGGCGTGGCCCCGCTTTTCTCCACGCCCGCACATCGGACCCTGTTTTGCGGCCCACTTTTTTCGACGTCGTCTCTTTTCTGGTCACTTCTCCTCTCTTTTTATGCCCAGCATATCCCCATTCTGTTGGGCCAGTTTTACCTAGCTTTGCTCTCGTTTGTCCTGTCTAGCTTGTTTCTCCAACGCCTTCGCCATACTATCCTCCTTGGCCTCTCTGCGCCGCCCATGGGACATAATTAGCCGCCAATCAGGGTGCGCCCTCCGCGGTAAAGCTGTCCGCCACCGACTCCGTAGTTCCCCTTCTCCCCCAATTCGACCCCAAATCTGCCGGCAGAAGGCCATTGCGTCTAGGCATGGACAGGCTCATAACCAGAGTAGTGGCTCGTAGACAGAAACCAGCACCCCCCCACACAGCTCGGGGTGGGAGAGCTACGGAGTATTGTTCTAGAGCTTGCTCTAGAGCTTGCTGGTTTCTTTGAGGGTTTGGTCATATGTAGACGGGAATAATGCTCGGGCTGTCTGGTTTATTCGGAGACCTTTATAAGACCACCCAGGAACGGAGACGATACCACCGCGGGATGCAGAGCTAATATCGAGGACCATCCATTGCACGGGAAGCTCCCCCTCATTCTTTATATTTTGCCAGGAGAGAGCCCTGTTTTCTCCCGTCAAAGAGCTGTCCCGTCTTTTCACTCTCGTTCCTCTCGTTCGAGACGGGATCTCTGCCGTCGATTGCCGTCCCGTTCTTCCCCTCCCCCTCACCTTTGGATCTTGAGTGTCTTCTCTCCCCTCTCTCTCTGTCTCTCTTCTCCCCTTCTCACATCTCTCCTGACCTCTTCTGCCCTTCCTCGATCCGTCGATACCCTCCCTCACCATCACCATGTCTTCTCAGACCGGCCTCGTCCTCGGCTACGGCGGCGTCCACCCGTTCGCCCGGGTCCCCCTCGGTGACCGGGCCTCCGTCCAGGAGCTGCTGCGCACGCTGCTCGACCCCCTCGAGCCCTTCTTCTCGCCCGCCAAGGCCCGCGTCCGCTGCCCCGGCGCCACGGCCGTCCGCTTCGACCAGACCGCCTCCGAGGTCGAGGGCATCTGCCGCCCGCTCTGGGGGCTGGCCTGCCTGCTGGCGGGCGGCGGCGAGTACCGCGGCACGCAGTGGTGGGTGGACGGCCTCAAGGCCGGCACGGACCCGGAGAGCCCCGAGTTCTGGGGCTTTCCCCGCGACAACGACCAGCGCATGGTGGAGATGTGCCCCCTGGGCTACGCCCTGGCCGTGGCGCCGGTCTTCTGGGACTCGTTCTCGCCCAAGGAGCGCGAGAACATGGAGAACTGGCTGGGCAACTCGATCAACGAGAAGAAGTGAGTGAAAGGGGAGGGTACCGTTTGTGTTCGTGTGCATATCCCGAGACTAACACCCCACCCCCCAGCATGCCCAACACCAACTGGCTCTGGTTCCGCATCTTCGCCAACCTCGGCCTCAAGAAGAACGGCGGCAAGTTCTCGCAGGAGCGCCTCGAGAGCGATATCGTCCACCTCGACACCTTCTACCGCGGCGGCGGCTGGTCCAACGACGGTCCAGAAGGGATTCACCGTAGGTCCCTCCGTTTTGCCCCCTCCGCTTTTCCCCTCTGTGCTCCACGCTAACCTGTCTACCTGCTGCCCAGAAATGGACTACTACTCCTCCTCCTTCGCCATCCACTTCCTGCAGCTGCTCTACGCCAAGCTGGCCGGCGACGACGACCCAGAGCGCGCTGCCGAGTTCCGCCGCCGCGCCCAGGAGTGCGCCCTCGACCTCGCGCACTACTACGACGCCGAGGGCCGCTCCATCCCCTTCGGCCGCAGCGTCGGCTACCGCTTCGCCATGGTCTCGTTCTGGGGCGCGCTGGCCTACGCCGATGTCGAGCTGCCGGCGCCGCTGACCTGGGGCATGGTCAAGGGCATCGTGATGCGGCACCTGCGCTACTGGCAGACGCAGAACGACATGTGGAGCCCCTCGGGCACGCTGACCGTTGGGTACTCGTATCCCAACATGTATGTACGTATCATCGTCTTTCCTTGTCTTTTTTTGTCATTCCTTATCATGGGCAGATGCTGACACCTGCAGATGGCCGAGAACTACAACAGCCCGGGCAGCCCGTACTGGGCCTGCCTGGCGTTCATCTGCCTCGCCGTGCCCGAGACCCACCCCTTCTGGACGTCCGCCGAGGAGGACCACTGGCCCGCCCTGCCGCCCGTCAAGCCGCTGCCGCAGCCGGGCCACATCATGAGCAACCTCGGCGGCCACTGCATGCTGCTGTCGTCGGGCCAGGCCTGCAGCTACCCGATGAAGGGCACGCACGCCAAGTACGGCTGCTTCGCCTACAGCAGCGCCTTCGGCTACTCGGTGCCGCCGGGCCTCTTCACCCTCGAGCAGTACGCCCTGGCCTCGCAGCTCGGCCTCTCGGACGACGGCGGCGAGTACTGGAAGGCGCGGCGGCTGTCGTCGTACGCGGGGATCGAGACGCGGGGTGACAACACGTCGGTACTAGTATCTGTGTGGGCTCCCTTCTCTGACGTTTCTGTGCGCACGATCCTCGTGCCCCCCGACGCCGCCACGCCCAACTGGCACCTGCGCGTGCACCGGATCGCCGTCGCCCCCGTGGTCGCGGGCGGGGTCGAGCGCGCCATCATGACCGCCGACGGCGCCTTTGCCATCCACAACGAGAACGCCCGCGACGGCCGCTACCTCGACCTCTACGACGCCGCCGCCGGCGAGGGCACGCAGCCCCGCATCGTCGGCAACTACGACACCAACACGCCCGAGGGCTGGGCGCGCGGCCACGAGGGCGCCTTTGCGGTGTGCCGCGACGCGGGCGCCGTCGGCATCCGCTCGCTCGAGACGTCTCCGTCTCTCGGCCGCGAGGCCAACCTCGTCAACGCCGACCCCAACTCCAACCTCGTCCACAGCCGCACCGTCATCCCCACGCTGCAGCACACGCTCCGCAGCGGCCAGACCGCGTGGTACGTGACGGCCATCTACGCCAAACCGGCCGGGCCGACGGTCGCCGTCGAGTCGTTCCTGGACGGCTGGGCGGCGGCGCCGGAGCTGCCCGCGTGGCTGCAGGCCGAGATCGCAGAGGACAAGTAATGGCGGAGATGGGCATGGAAATAGCCGAAAAAAGAGTGCTGTGTCCCAGATAAAATCGATAGTAAATAGTGGAAATTAACGAGAATTGTTTTATGACTTCATTGTGTCCTAGTTTAATTATGTTGCCCGTCAATCAGTCTGGAGACAAGAGAGCAAGGAATTTCCATTCTTTCCCTCTGACGCATCTTGGACAATACACAGGGTCGATATAAAGCAAATAATGGGATGCAGAGCAAGCAAAAGTAGAAAACTTATCAACGCTTTCTCTTTTTTTCCCTCTTTTCTCTTCTTTCTGCCCTTTTCTTTTATTTTTCGCTTTCTTGGTTTTCTTTTCTTTTTTTTAAAAATACAAACTAAGTTTATTTGTACTGGTTTTCTCCATTTTATAAAAAATAAAATCTTACAACTCAAGACGTCTTTTCTTTTATTTGCAAAAAACTAGTTCGAAAATATAAACTAGAACATACAAAATAGAAACCGTCTACGGAGTAATAGCCCGTCGTTCAAAGGTCGTCAAAGTATGCAAGGCTGTGTGTTATCCATCTAACCGGTCTTTCCTGTCCGACGGTGTTTCAGGGGTAAATCGTCTAGGGCGCCTTCCACACCTTCCAGCGCCCAGGACCCACTGCAGGGCTGCCCCTTCCCCGAAAGCTCGGACCACCTCCTTCCTGCCCTGGACCAGAACAGGCAAGTCCACGTTGCGGTGTCTTTGCGGTGTGCCGTGCGACTTCTGACAGCTTCAAATCGCAACACTCCCTCATCGTCACCACCGACGCAGCGCCCTCCCCTAGCACAGCACTGCGCCGTGAACACACGTCGCATCGGCCGGAAATCGAATAGAAGACCATCTGCAACTCGAAAACAAGCTGCACCACCACCACACAGCGCCCCTGTCCCCCCGCCGTGGCCTGCCAGCGCCCTCGTGCTCTCGTGCTCCTCCTCGCGCCTCCTCCTCGCCATGCCTCCCGTGACATAGCCTGGCCTCTCTTCTTTTCTTTCTTCGCATCTCTGTCATCTATCCTCTGCCGCCTTCTCACGCCGCACCCGAGGAGACGCCCTAGGGCCGCGCCACCCACGCCCGGGCAGCCACAATGCCGCGGTCCGACCCCTTCCTCCCCGTCTCGCCGGCCCAGGTCAAGGTCCTGGTGCTGCCCGTCGGCCCCGTCCACCGCGACCGCTTTGCCTCGTTTCTCGAACGCCTGAGCAGCGAGTATGCCGTGCACCTGGGCGACGTCACCGCCGACAGCCGGCCGAACAGAAGTGCGTTACGAACCATCTACTGAGGACCCCCCTGCCCCTCCTCCCCCCAGCTTCTTTCTCCGCTGACCGCCAGACATGTTCAACCCCCTGGCCTTCCCCGACGGCGTCATCTTCTACGACCTGACCACGCACGTGCCCCAGCCGTCCCACCTGGCCCTGAGCCCCTTCGACCTCTACCGCGAGCCGCTCGTCATCCTGGCCCTGGCCGACGGCGCCGCCATCAAGAACGTGCCCTTTGGCAGCAAGCGCCAGTCGGCCGCCGGCCGGTCCGTCGAGGAGCGCAACATCCGCGCTCTCTACCAGGAGCTCGAGGAGCTGCGCGACACCTACACGAAGGTGCTCGTGCACCGCGTGCTCATCTTCGACTACGTGCCCTCCCCGGACGCGCCGATCCCCATCCCCGACGACATGACCACCGTGCCGCCCGTCGCGCAGTCCAAGCGCACGACCATGAAGACCGTCATGGCCGACGTGTCGTCGCTGCTGCTCGCCGAGATGAACACCCTGGCGCGGTCCTTCGACGCCATGTCGTACATCGAGTCCCCGGGCCAGTCGTCGTCCGTGTTCCGCCCCCACGCCAACGGCGCCAGCATCGGCAGCGTCGACGACGCCAGCAGCATCGGCGGCAGCAGCAGCACTCTCACCTCGCGCCGCAACTCCCAGTACACCCTGCCCACGCACCGATCCAGCTCGGTCGGCAGCGTCATGTCCGCCGCTGACCGCGCCCAGGCCCGCATGTCCATGCCCGTGCCGTTTAGGGGTGCCCCCTCTGGCTCCAGCAGCGCCGGGACGACTCCTGGAGGCCCGCCGACGCCCGTCCGCAGCGGCCTCTCCGGCCACGCGACCACGTTTGACGACATTGGCGGAAACTCCAGCGGCAGCGGTAGCAACGTGTCCAGCCCCGACCGGGCCGGCTCGCCCCTGGACCTCGGCGACGGCTACCGCAGCCAGAGCCAGGACCGCATCTCTGTGCAGGGGTTCGGCCCCGGCGGGCTCAACGAGCGCTGGCGCAACAAGGGCAAGAGCCGCGTTACGATCGTGGTCGCTTCGCTCTACCTGCAGGCCGGCCGCTGGACAGACGCCCTCAAGGAGCTGATCGAGGGCGCCACAGTGTCGCGCTCCATCAACGACCACCTGTGGCACGGCAAGGCGCTCGAGCTGATCGTCGTGTGCCTGCTTCTGCTGTCCTGGGCCGGCATCGAGTTCCAGGTGCCCAGCGTGTGCCTGCCGCCGCCAGAAAAGGGCTCGGCGGCGCAGGCGGCGGCGCAGGCCCTCGAGGCGGCGGCCGAGAAGGCCAGCCCGAACCAGCCCAAGTGGCTGCGCAACCTGCAGCAGATCCTGCCCGACCTGCTGGACCGCATCCTGGGGCTGTATTCGCGCATTTCCGCCGAGAACTTGCCGCCGCTGCCGCTGTCCGAGGCCACCATCCGCTTCGGCAATATCCTGGCGGCGCTGCACATCGCAGACGGCGTCATTGACCGCCGGTTCCTCGATATGGTGGTCGACGGGAAGTACGACGCCGCGGCACAGGCCCTGACAACATCGCCGCGGCTGTCCGTCACGCCGAGCCGCGCCCAGATCACCACCACGCTGTTCCGGGCCTTCCCGTTGTCCACCACAGAGCTGTTGACGACGGTCGACCGCATCGTCATCCTGAGCGGCATCGCGTCCGTGCTCGGCCGCCTGGGCTACCAGCGCAAGAAGGCCATGGTCGTCCACAAGCTCATGTCCGTGCTGATTATCGGTCTGGTCGAAGCCCGCACACGAGGCGCCGCTGACGTTGGCATCCACCCCGCAGCCGGCCTCGTAGCGCAGAACGGCGTGCACTCCGGCCACACCAACGGCGCAGCAGCTCTGGACCTGGCCGAAGGCGACATCGAGTCCGGCGTCGAGGCGTTCCTCGGCATGCTCCTGAAGACATACGGCGTCGTGGAGTTTGAGCCCTCTGCGGCGGCACCACCGACAGCAGCCGATGGCACGGCAGCACCACCGCCCATTGACGACTCGGACGCTGCCACGATCGCCCGTATCCGGGAGCAGGCGACGGCGCGCCTGTTTGGCATGGCGGGCAACAAGCTGAACCTCTTGCGGGAGTGCATCCGCTTCTCTGAGGCGCTGCCCGACTTCGCCGGCGTGCTCAAGTTCTCGAGCGACCTGCTGCGCACCGCCGGCAGCGGCATTGCGCCCGGCCCGCGGCGCGGCGACGCCGCGCCCATCATCACCAAGGAAGAGCAGGTGCGCCTCGTCGCGAAGATTGCCAAGACGTCGAACCTGTCGCGCCGTCTGGGCCTGGGCGACGACAAGGCGGCCGAGTACTGGGACGAGTTCCTGCTGCGTGGCGTCAAGCTCGAGCCGCCGCCGCCGCCGGCCTTGCCTGTCGCGCACACGAAGAGCGAGCTGCCAGGCAAGGGCACGGCGGCGGCCGCGCGCACGTCGCAGGACGTCGACCCGTTCATCCACAACTCGTTTCTGAAGCCGTCCGAGAAGGCCGCGGTCGAGCAGATCCTGGTCGCGCAGGAGCTCGCCACGTTCAAGCTGACGCTGCAGAATCCCTACGACATCGAGGTCGAGATCGAGAGCGTCCGCGTCGAGACCGACGGCGGCGTGGACTTTGAGGCCTACGCGGACAGCACGGTGCTGGGGCCCTACCGCACGCAGATCGTGAAAGTGGCGGGCATGCCCAAGGCGGCGGGGTCGCTGCGCATCACGGGCGCCATCGTGCGCGTGCGGGGGTGCCGCGAGCGGCGGTTCCCCATCTTTGCGCAGCCCTGGTCGCCCGAGCGGCCCGACAAGGTCAAGAGCATTGGCGCGGCGCCTTTTCAGCAGCAGCAGCAACAACAGACCCCGCAGCAGGATGTGGCTGCGGCGCCTGTGCCTGCGTCGCCGGCGCTGCAGCTGGCCGGCGGGCCCGCGCTGGCGGCCGAGCACGTCGCGCTCACCGTGATCCCGCCGCAGCCCATGGTCGTGGTCAAGTCTACTACGCTCCCGCAGTCGTCCGTCATGGTGCTCGAGGGCGAGCGGCAGGTGTTCTCGGTGACGCTCCAGAACCTGTCGGCGACCACGCCCGTCGACTTCCTGCTGTTCTCGTTCCAGGACTCGACGCAGGCGTCGGTGCAGGCGGCGCTCGGCAACCGCGACGCATCGCCGGCCGAGCTCTACGAGTACGAGCTGATCCTGGCCAAGAAGCAGGCGCTGCGGCTGCGCAAGAGCGGCAAGAGCGGCAAGAACGGCAAGAACACGCGCTACATCGCCCCCGGCGAGACGGCCACGTTCGACTTTGAGATCCTCGGCAAACCGGGCCTCACGAGCGGGACGATCCAGGTCGACTACGCGCACCTGGGGATGCCGGCGGGCGAGGTGGCGGCCACGTTCTATACGCGGCAGGTGTCGCTGCACCTGACGGTCACGGTCAACGCCAGCATCGAGGTGGCGCGCATGGACGTGCTGCCGCTGCACGGCAGCATCCCGCAGGCGCTGTGGGACCGGTGCGGGGGTGGTGGTGATAGTGGTAGTAGCGACAAGACAGAGTCCACCCACGACAACTATTGCCTCCTGCTGCTAGACCTGCGCAACGCGTGGCCCAGCCAGATGCGCGTCGAGCTGGGCGCCGAGGACGGCATGGTGGTCACCAAGCACATCCTGCCGGGCAACACGAGCCGCGTGATCGTGCCGCTGCGGCGCATCTACCTCGAGGACCCGCACGCGTCCATCCCCGCGCTCAACCCGTCGCGCCAGCGGCAGTTCGTCGTCAGCACGGGCAAGATCTCGCCGGACGCGGAGCGGGCCAACCGCGAGGCGTTCTGGTACCGCGAGAAGATCCTGGACGCGCTGCGGGGGACGTGGACGACGACGACGACGAGCGGCAACGCCCTGCCGCCGGCAGCGGCCGCCGACATCGACGCCGACGCTGCCATTGGCCCCAGCATCGGCATCGACGCCGCGCAGCACCGCCGCGGCAGCATCGAGCTGCGCGGCATGCGCCTGACGTCGCGCATGATCGAGGCCATCAAGGTGGACGAGGTGGGCATCGACGTGGCCGTGGAGGACCCGGACACGGAGAGGGCCACGGGGGTGGTCCGCGTCGACGACTTTGCGCAGCTGCGCGTGCGCGTGACGAACCGCACGGCGCAGCCGCTGTACCCGACGCTGCGCCTGATGCCGGCGCTGTGCCACCGGCCGCTCAACGTGGCGCTGGACTTCACGCGCAAGTTCGCGTGGAACGGCGCGCTGCAGCAGACGCTGCCGCTGCTGGGGGCGCGGGCGACGACGGAGGTGCGGCTGGGCGTGACGGCGCTGTGCCGGGGCGAGTTCGAGGTGACGGCGTCGGTCGAGGAGACGCGGCTGTGGGTGCCTACGAAGGACGAGAGAGACAGGGAACAGCAGCGGCTGTCGTCGAACCGGCCGCGGTCCAACACGGAGACGCTGCTGATGGACTCGATGCTGGGCCCGCGGGAGCGGCGGATCTGGCACTCGCGGACGCCGTGCCACTTTGTGGTCGTGGACGGGCCGGCAGAGGGGTGAGGGGGTCGGGGAGCGAGGGGACGATGCCGGCACGCAAATGTATATACGTTACGGCGGAGACGACGGAAAATGAACGAAGTATTAATTACAATAATATACAAGTGTCCTGCGGACGACAAAGACGTCTGCATCTTTACGATCATAGAATCCGCCGACTGCGAGACATATTCTGCCAGAACAAAACGCGTAGAGAAAACTGAAACATCGTGCCTACAAATCTAGGAAAAGCAAGACTTACACGAATGAAACGAATCCCAAATTACGAGGCTGTAAGTTCCGACGGTAACCGGTGATGACTGGTCGCCCGCCCGAAAGGGGCAGTTGAGAACTAAAAGTTGAGACTAATTTATAAGACAAGCCGAAAAATTTTAGACTGCAAAAGAAAACGTTCCGAAAAAAAAACACCGGTAAGCCGACGACACTCTTACGACAGCTTTAACAAAGTGAACCTGCTTGCCATTTGCCCTTTTCAAAATGGGGGAAATACGAGAATGAAGCATCTGCTGTGAACTGCACACACCCACTGCGCAATCGCTGCCAGCCAATGCGTTGACCCAACAGGAAAAAGAGCGCAGCGCCCTCACCCAGCGAACCTGAGTCACGTCGGCCCGCGCTGCCACCCTAGCCGTGCTGAAGGCAGTGATCGGTAGTGATCATGAGCGCCGTCGAGAACCCTGCGCGGCCGAGGATCCTCTTCCTCGACGCCTACGACTCCTTCGCCAACAACATCACCGCCCTCCTCGCCACCCTCCTCGGTGCCGACGTCCACGTCCTGCGCATCGATGACGAGCTGCTGCTGCTGTCGTCGTCGTCGGCGGCAGCGTTCCGCGCCGAGCTGTCGTGCTACGACGCCGTCGTCTGCGGTCCCGGGCCGGGCTCGCCCGACTGCCCGGCCGACATTGGCCTCATGAAGCATGTGTGGGAGCAGCAGGGCAAGGAGGAAGGGGCGACCGTGCCCGCCTTGGGCATCTGCCTGGGCTTCCAGAGCCTCGTCGCGGCGCACGACGGGCGCATCCGCCGGCTGCGGTCTGGCGGGCTGCACGGCATGGTGCGGCAGGTAGAGGTGGGGCCGGCAGGGGACATCTTTGCCGGCGTCGCCGCGCCCTTCCGCGCGACGCTGTACCACAGCCTGGGCGCCGACGTCGGCCAGGACGCCACCGCCGCCGAGGACTGGCCACGCGCCCGGTGGCAGGCGCCGCCTGCGTGCCCTGACCTAGTCCCGCTGGCGTGGGTGGACGAACCTCGGCCCGGCAGCACTGATGGAGCCCCCGCCGAGCGCATCCTGATGGGTGTCCGCCACCGCACGCTGCCGTTCTGGGGCCTGCAGTACCACCCGGAGTCGGTGTGCACCGACGCCGACAGCCACGCCGTGTTGGCCAACTGGTTCCGGGCGGCGGTGCAATGGAATATCGGCCATGGGCGCACGAGAGCTGAGCCGCTGTCGAGCGACGGCCTGGTGGCACGACAGGCGACGCGGCCGAGCCTGTTGTCCTTGCAGCCACCCGTATTTCGGCGCGAGACGAATGGCCATGCAGCCAATGGGACGAATGGGACGAATGGGGCAAATGGGACTGTCCATGGAAAGGCGACGTCTGCGCTCGCCCGCCCGCCTGCCAGCCGCTTTGTCTCCCGGACGATCTCGCTGCCACACCACGTGGACGTGCCCGACATTGTGGAGGTGCTGCAGACGAAGAGCCATCCTGGCGACGACGGCGAGCCCGAGTACATCATTCTCGACTCGGCCAGCGCCGCCGCCGCAGCACGAAACGGAAATGTGTCATCATCGCCGTCGGACGCGGCAACTAGCATCGACATCGACGACGAGGCCATCCGCGGCCGCTTCAGCATCGTCGCGCTCGACGTCGGCACCGCGCTGCGCGTCGAGTACCGCACGGGCGATGCGTTTGCCACGATCCGCCGACCAGCGAGCACAGGCGCTGATGGACAGTCATCCCAGTCAGAGACGATCCCGCTGCGCGGCGCACAAACCATCTGGCAGCTGCTCGCCGAGTTCCACGAGGCGCGACGTCTCCCGCGCGACACATCATCGACGTCGTCGACATCGTCGTCGCCATTTCTCGGCGGTTTTATGGGCTATGTCACATACGAGCAGGGCCTGGGCGACATCGGCATCCCGCTGCCCAACAGCGGCATCGAGGGGCGCGGCCACGACCGGCCCGACCTCTGCTTCGCCTGGGTGACTCGGAGCCTCGTTGTAGATCACGTGCTGGGCGTCGCGCACGTGCAGCACCTGTACGGCGAGGCTGCCGGCACGAATGGCATGGACGGCTCGAAGGGGAAGGTGCACTCGTCGTGGGTCGACGGCGTGGTTGCCCAGCTGCAAAACTCTGCGCTGTGGCAGAAGAAGCAGACGAATGGAATCGCCCACCAGCCTCAGACGATGGCCACAGCAGCCACGCAGACCCGAGTCGTCAGCACCCAGACGCCCGACGTCCAGGCGTACGAGGACCAGGTCCGCGCCTGCCAGGAGCACATCGCCGCCGGCGACTCCTACGAGCTGTGCCTCACCGACGAGACGCGGATCCAGACAATTTCGTCGGCTTCACCCTCCTCCTCCGCCTGGCACTACTACCGCACGCTGCGCACCAAGAACCCCGCGCCCTTTGCGTCGTACCTGCGCCTCGGCGGCGCCACGCTCGTCAGCAGCTCGCCCGAGCGCTTCTTGCGCTTTGGCCCGGGTGGTGGCGGAGACGGAAAAGAGACCGTCTGCTCGATGCGGCCGATGAAGGGCACGGTGCGCCGGTCGGCCGACGTGGCCACGCTGGCCCAGGCCGAGGCCCTGCTGCACGTGCCGAAAGAGGAGGCCGAGAACCTGATGATCGTCGACCTCGTGCGCCACGACCTGCACGGCGTGTGCGGGCCCGGCCGCGTCGCCGTGCCGCGGCTGCTGCAGGTCGAGCCGTACGGCCACGTCTTCCAGATGGTGAGCGTCGTGGAGGGCGTACTCGGCGGCGGCGGCGACATCCACACCGGCCTCGACGTGCTGTCCGCCAGCCTCCCGCCCGGCAGCATGACGGGCGCGCCCAAGAAGCGCAGCTGCGCGCTGCTGCGGCGGATCGAGTCGTCGTCTCGCACCCGCGCCGGTGGCGAGCGCAGCCTCTACTCGGGCGTGGTCGGGTACCTGTGCGCGACGGGCCGCGGCGACTGGAGCGTGACGATCCGCAGCCTGTTCCGGTGGGACGACGAGACGGTCACCACCGCCTCGGACGGCGCAATCTCGAGACACGACGTCTGGCACATTGGCGCCGGCGGCGCGGTGACGATCCTGAGCACGCCCGAGGGCGAGCGGGACGAGATGTTTACGAAGCTGGCGGGGCCGCTGGGGGTATTTGGGGGGTGAGGGGCCACGTTTTAATTTCTTTTTTTTCTTTTTTCTTTCCTTTTTCTTCCCATGGACGGCATGGACAGCACTCAACGTGCGTCCCTCGTGGGCTTACTTTCACATGAGCCAAGGCGTTTTCTTTTTTTGCGGTCTGGCAGACAAACAAGGGGATCGAGAGATACCTCAACGGCATAGACGATACCCCTAGAGCACAAATAGAGAGGACATAGCACGAAAAAAGCGAGTTTCTGGAACCGTATTGGCTTTTGCAATTTAGAAATAAGATTTTCATGTTCGGCAGCGAAGCAAAGTAGAAACGAACGACAAAAGGACAAAGAAAGACAAAAGAAAAAAACACAGATGCCCGGCAAGATACACAATGCAAACCCTGACAGTCCCAACGCCCAGATGAATCTGTAGTATTACAATTCGAGCAGCAATCCCAGACAGCGACAAAGGAAAAGACGAGTGAGAGTGGTAAGGAGAGGTATAGAGAGAGAATGAAGGAAAAATCAAGACAAGGGGGAAACGGTTAGGCAAGTGACACGCTCGCTCGGTAGGTGGACGTCGTCCTTCTTCTCGTAGGAACATCCTGCCATTTCAGCTGTCGTCTCCCTGCTCGTCCTCCTTAAGAGTTCTCGCTCTCAGAATTCCTGGTCCTCCTGGAAGAACATGCCGAAGCTGATGATCGTGCCGTAGATCAGCAGGCCGCCCACGATCGACATGACCATGGCGCCGATGTCGATGAGGTGCGAGTGCGCCAGAACCACCGGCAGCGCGATGCCCATGACCACGAAGAAGCCCGTGAAGAAGCGGCCCACGTCGAGGATGGCCGCGCCCGAGGCGCTCTCGACGAAGTCGTCCGGGTTGGCGCAGCGGCTGCAGATCCAGTTGGGAAGCGGCGCCAGCACGTACGTGGCCACCACCAGCAGCGGGTAGTAGACCTTCCAGAGGGCGCACGACAGGATGACGAGCAGGAAGCCGACGGCGAGGACGAAGGAGAGGGCGATGATGGTCTTGAGGCCGGCGGTCGTCATGGTGGGCGGCGGGGGCACGGTGGCCAGCGAGTCGAGGGGGTTGTATTGGAGAGGTGAAGAGAGAGGTGGAGATTCAGGACAGCCGCGCGGCGACGGAAGCAGATGTTGGCCCCGAAACAAGCTCGCGCTGTCGCTCGGGAGGGCCGGGGAGTCCGAAGACGGAATAGATCACGAGGAGATGGCTGGGAGGGGGGCTGTCGGAGGGGGGCGGGGCCGGCGCAGCGAGTGTAGCAAGAATTGCGAATTGTTGTCAGGCGAGCTTCGTTCTTCGTAGAGCGCGAGATGCGGAATGGCAGCGAGGTTGCGGGGCGGCGTGGTGGTTGGCAGGCTGGCAGGATGATGATGGTGGATGATGAACGGTCCAAAGCAGAAACGCTTGGAGGCAGGCGGCGGGCGCAGCCTCTCGTCCTGTTTCGGCTTAGCGCCAATCGGCAGGCAGAGCTTGCTTTTGCTGTGGTGACGTTTTGTGGCCTGAGGCCGAAACGCGGGCTGGGACACAGCAAGCCACAGGTGGCTGGTGTGCACATGGTGCCAACAGAAGGTATCACGACAGGAGACATTCACCTGGTTTTCACGTAAAGGTCATAATATAGCTATTCAGAAAATGACAATTACCACAGGAAGTACTCGACCATAGAGGCGCGCTGGGGCAGACAAAGGCAGCAAGGATCTACAGGGCTACCCGAGAATGTCGCCTACGTGTAGTCAAACCACTTAGAGCAAGGCGTAGGCCATGTGTTTCTCACATCTCGCTTTGCGCAGCTAAATTTTCATAGCATCTTGGCCAAATCCCTCTGGTTCCAAATTTATTTTTGTTCTCAGGTTTGTTCTCAGGTATTCGGATCTACTACGATTGACTCTAACCTTCCATCGTCTGGGTCATCCGTCAACCAGATGGATGACCCAGACGATGAAG
The DNA here is from genome assembly GCA_021396205.1 of Sporothrix brunneoviolacea. Lineage (NCBI taxonomy): Eukaryota > Fungi > Ascomycota > Sordariomycetes > Ophiostomatales > Ophiostomataceae > Sporothrix > Sporothrix brunneoviolacea. The sequence goes on from WNYD01000202.1 coordinate 27,782, forward strand.
AGTTAGAGTCTCCGCCTTCGCTACTAGATCTCTTGCGCTTGTAGCCACGGATCATTAGTTCCTCGCAGTACAGTTTGTACTTCTTCCACTGAGTCTTAAGCTGCTGGATGTCCTCGAAGGGCTCGTCTAGACGAGGATAAAAGTCCAAAAATCGTGCCCACTCATCGTCGGCTGCTCCTGTTGCGCCTTTCAACGTTGTAAATGACCAGGTTCCATGGTAAGTTTGAAAACCTCCTAGCCTTTCTTTCATATCATCTGTGCTGGGCTTCGTCAGCTCGAATGCGGCCTCGCCCTTCAGGCACCGCTTCATCCACGTGTAGCGGTTGGGGTCGTTGAGGACAGTCTGACAAGCCTGGCATATGTCGATCGGCCCGACCGCAGCACAGCAGGCGCAGCAGCTGACTACCTCGGCCCGTCGATTCTCAGCAACGGACCTCCAGAACGCGATCTCTTGCGAGAAGAGCTTGTACAAGACAAATCTCCGCTGCTCAAGGTCGGTGGGCCTGTTGCGATAGTCATGCCATGGAGCAAAATTGCGTTCGTACTGCTGGCTTCCAGACTCACCAGGCGCCCTCGGTGATCCTTGTGTTGCAGGAGCCGTGCCTCCTAGCTTTTGCAGCAAGTTGAGGAAGCCAAAGCTGTGGCTGTGCACGCCGTAGGTGTCCTTCAGGTTCCACACATGCTCGTCGGGGTGGTGCCGGCGCATCCAAAGGTTCGGTAATGTTGGCTGCTTCGGGAAAGCATGGTTTCGAGTCGTGTGGTAGACGTCACGAGTCTCGTACGCTTTTTTGATGGTCAGGCAGAGGCCTTGATCGCTAGGCTTCTGAGCGTCACCCGCGGTCAAGTAGGCGCAGACATTCCTCCTCAGCCTGTCTTCGTCGGGAGGAACGCATGTTCCAGCCACCAGCACGCAGCCCTCGTCTGAGACGCGCGGGTCGGCGCCAAATCGTGGCTCCTCACAGTTGTCCAACTGGTGCTGCTGGCCGAGTCTCGTCGATATCCTCATGAAGGGTTCCTGCGGCTCCACTCCACTATGCCCTTTTTGGCCGACAGATAGATAAAGTGGAAAATGTGTCGAGCGTGGCCGAGATCCTCCTTGGTGGAAACATTGCCGTCTGCGTCATTCGCGCAGAGGCGCACAGATACTCGATTGATGGCGGACAGAAGAACCTGCGCGGGAGATCCCGCCTGAAGTCGCTTCACTGAACGAATCAGTGTGTCGCTGGCGATACTTTGGCGGAGTGGTGGGTTCATGAAGTCCTTTTTGTCGCTTTCAGGAGAGCTGGACGCCAGGACGATGTCCGCCCAGGCGTCCGACGCGACCGCTATGACGGAAAGCTCGCGCACGATATGCCATTTGGCATCAAGGTACGTGCAGAACGATAGCATGGCATAGTAGGGCGGTTGTGTCTGATGCCGATACGCCCATGCCGCATGCCGTGTTCCTGTCCAATGCCATTCGATATCATCAATATCCGATGCCTCGACCACCAGTCTATCTCGCATTAGGGCTATAACGATATCGCAAAGACTGCACACTTTGTTTTGTGCCGTGGAACGGAGAAGGGTCTGCACATTGTCCTTTGTGACCAAGATAGCGCAGAATCTCGACGCTACGAACGTCGCATGTCGAACGACGCCTGCCGAGCAATCATAATTGAATGCTCTCTGCGCTGACGCGGCTGTTCCGGCTCCATCGACCTCCGTAGATTGCTCGTCGAGGTAGTTCCGAGAATCAAATTGGAGCGTAGAATAGATATCCGAGTCAACATAAAGCGTAGTAGCCGCGTCATTATTTCCCGACGCGAGGACTCGCAACTCTGCGATAATGTCGTTCCTGTACTTGTCTCGCGCCCAGTCGAAGACATAATCGACTAACAGCAACAGCTGCAAGGCGCCATCTCGTGAGACAATAGAACCGCGCCACACATCGACTATGCGCTTCTAAGAATTAGCGTTGCAGATGGTCCAGGAAAGAAGCTGATAAATATACTAACATATTCGGTGGCCCCGATGGCATGCGGCTTGGACGGAACATCTTCCGTATAGCACATAGAGACCCGCCAGTCCTCTCCTTTATTTGCCAGAAACCAGACCAGGGGCCCAGATCGCCATCTTGAGAAGGGGCCGGCAGCTTTCCGCAGGCGGTCTTGGGCATCGAGCAGAGAACGGATGGAAAATGCGGTTTGCATTTGGATCGAATGCCAGCTATCTCCCGCGTTCCCTGATTTCGCCTCGAGGACGAGGAATGGGAATAAGAGACGATCGCCGGTCTGAGTCAGAGGCTGGTCAAGCTCGATCACTTCGTATACTTGCTTGGCGATTTGGCTGTTTGCGTCTTGGAAACGCTGCTCGGCCGCATCATAGAGGAGGTTCTCTATATTTCTCGTCTGGCGTAGCCCATATATGCGATCTGGGATCTCCCCTTTTCCAAGCCTTTCTGATATTTCTTTGCTGTGGTGAACCTCCTCGTCTACCCTATAGTGGAAGATCGGATTCAGTCCAGTTGCCTCGAGGCTAATAGCGCGTCAGCCTGGCTTCACACACACACACACACACACACACATTACACTGTGGGTTTGCCGTATGGAACTAACAAATCTTGAGACCGAGCAACTCTGGGACATCGACACGGCTCACGAGCCTCCTGGCGCCTTCTCAAGCTCGCCGCCGCACGGCTGCTGTCCTCTCGGACGACTTCTACTTCGGAGCGCCACAGGCGTTTTCGGCAGTTTTGACTAGCCGGAGGAGCTTAGCGGCATAAACTTATAATCATGACGGGCCGAACGTGTGTTCTCTTGTATCTTACCAGCAGACCTCGGATGAAATTCTACCGAGGATGACGGGCTCGCAGGCGAATCTCCAGCTGGACTCGTTGCGGTGGCTGCATCGACGCGCTTGCTCCCTGACCTTGATAGCAAGAGACCTCACCTCGGCTCTCCACGGCTCATCGTCATCGTCATCGATGCCCGAGCTGCTGGCATAGGTGTCAAATTTCTTGTTCGACAGCTTTTGGACGGCTTCGAGTGTGCCTCGATGGCGTTCGGGCCATTCCAAGCGGCTTAGCTCCCCGGCAAAAGTGATGCGGTATTCGCGAGCAAGCTCCTCCGCATGTCGAAGGTCACGAACGGGCATTTTCTGATCGAGGTGAATTGAGCGATCGGCGTCGAGTTGCACACATTAAATGCAGTTTTACGTTGAACAGTCCAAGACACGCCAGGGCCGTCTCCCGTGTCTGTCTTCTGGACTTGGGAGATGCGAACCAGTCGGCCAGAACTGAGAGGATTTTCTCAGCAGACCATGCAGTAATTACAGAATGTTGATGCGCCGCAAAGCTGCAAGGTTGCCTAGTCCACAGGCTGCGAAGGAGAAACTTGGGTTATTTACCACTCGTGATTGGTTTGTTGGCGGCACGGTCGAAACTTGGGTGTCAGAGGGCGGCAACCCAGAACCTATCGCTTAAGGATGCTTGCTCCAAGGAGCGAATCAGAAATCGGCCTCTTTGGCAGCCAGACAGCATGTATTCAGCATTCGACATTTCGTCGTTTCTGGCCGGTTCACGTCAAAGAAAAAGTGCAAGGGTCCTGGCGGAGAGATCACGTAGGGACTCCTCAAGAGAAGCCAGTGTAGGCAATGCCGAGCACTTAGATGGTCTACGGAGTATTCAACAATAAACTAATCATACAGAAGAAGAGAAGGAGGAGAAAATAGTCGGAGGGCGCCCTCGCACGGGGTCCTCGTAGGTCTTCTCAGAGCTGGCATGTTTCTGGTGGTGGTCCATCTAAGCCATCGCGATGGGGCCCTCGCCTGGTTCATGGCTCGGAAGCTTCCTCGTGGGAATGGCCAAGGAGGTCAAGAAGGCCACGCCGCAGAAGGCAATCGCAACGGCGAACGCGGCCTTGATACCGACCATATACGCCTCAAGGACGCCAGGAAGCACGTCCGGTGCGAAGACGCTGTGCAGCTCGGAGGCGCCGGTCGCAATCACCAGACTTGCATCCACCCCTGGGGCTGTCTTGGGCAGGGTGGCCAGCAGCCTGTTGAGGAAGGCTGCCTGGGCCGCAGACGTGCTGAATGCGCCGCCGATTGTCTGGAAGACTGTGGGTATTCGTGACGGTTAGCCAGCATTCCTAGAACAATTCACCGTTTCACAGACAAAGGGGCTATGAAAGCTAGCTCTGAGAGGTAAGGTACGCACACAAAAGGTTGGCCGTGACGGCCGAGAGGTCTTCGGGGCCCACGTTGGCCTGGACGATGCTCAGGCCGTGCATGATGGCAAATGCCATGGCGGCGCCGACAAAGAACTGGTAGCCGACCCACTTCGCGGTCGGGGTGTCGATGTCGAGCGTGTAGAGCAGCCCCACGGCCACCGTCGACAGCAGGGAGCCGGCGAACATGACCTGCTGCGCGCGGCCCGTCTTCATCACGATCGCGCCGCCGGCGAGGGCGAACACGGTCGCCGCGAGGACGAGGGGCAGGTTGTTCACGCCAGACTTGATCGGGCTCGCGTCGAGGATGCTCTGGAAGTAGATGGGCAGGTAGTACAGCAGCGCCACGTAGCTCCCCATGAAGAAGAACTGGTAGGGCGCCGAGGCCGCGAGCGACCGCTGCCTGTAGAGCCGCGGCAGCATCATGGCGTACTCCCCCAGCCAGATCTCCCAGGCCGCCAGGGCGATCACGAGCAGCCCGAAGCCCACGAGGAGACCGATGACCACGCTGCTGTCCCAGGGATGGGTGGTTCCGCCGTACTGCATGGCGAGAATAAAGGAGGTGATGCCGCCCATGGCCAGGGCGATGCCCACGGGGTCCGCGTGCAGCAGCTTCTTCGACAGAGCAAGCGGAGGCGGCGCCGCCGCCGCTGGAAGGTGGAGGAGGAAGAAGGTGGCGACGGCGGCAACCCCGCCCAGCGGCAGGTTGATGTAGAAGCACCATCGCCACGTGGCGCGGTCCGTGAAGGCGCCGCCGAGGAGCGGGCCGAGAACAGCCGCCACGGCGTACGTCGCACCAATGATGCCCATCATCATGGGGCGCTTGGCCGGCGGGACGGTGAACGAGACGATGCTGGTCGCGCCCACCGACAGGCCGGCGCTGCCCAGCCCGGCAATGGCCCGCCCCACGATCAGCGCCTTGGAGTTGGGCGCGACGCCGCAGACCAGACTGCCGATTTCGAAAATGGCCATGGAGACCAGGAAGCTCCACTTGAGGTCGAAGTACTTGTATATCTTGCCAGCCGACGTCTGCGCCGCACCAGAGGTCATGAAGTAGGCCGCGGCATACCACGACACGTCGGTGAGGCTGTGGAACTCGTCTGTGATCTTGGGAATGGCGGTGCCGACGATGGTCTAGACTCTGTGTCAGCAGTGTTCTTGTTTCTTCTTCTTTTCTTTTCTTTCGGTGACGGCATAGGAGTTCGTAGCGGTACTGACCTGGTCCAGTGCAATCAGAAAAACCGAGACGATAGACGCTCCCGCGAGGGCGATCAGTTTCAAGCCGTGCGGATACTGGTCAGCAGCCATGTCCGCGTGTCCACTGCCGCTGTCGCCAACATTTTTCACCTCCGGGATGTCCAGGCTCGAAGGCCTGGGCGACTCGGACTCTTCAACAGCCATGATGTATTATGTCCACTGTGGGCAATGATGGAAATTAGAAGAACAAAAGAAATGTGACTCTTCCAGGGGAATGGCTAGGAGAGATGAGGGACAGTGTTCGCCGAGACAGGACAAAGGAAGCACACAACAGGTCAGGTAAGGATCGTATGGTGAGGCTTGCCTGGCCGGACGAAATAGGCACCCGCATGAAGGGGAAAGCAGCAGCTATAAGTAGTCGTCCGTCCGACGAGTCGCCGCCGGCGCGGAACGAAACAGCAGACTCCGGCACGACTTCCATTTGTAATAGATGGGAAGTGGGTACGGAATAGACGTGTAAGACATGATCCTTGATGGCCGTATGTATCGGACTGCACAGACTATTGTTGTCCCTTTGGCCGGTGCGCAGTTCTGCTGCCGTCAACAAGCCTGCGGAAATATGTCCGACAATTTGCCATCATATTGGCCCGTCTTGGGGGCCGGCCCCTGCGATCGGCGCTAGTGCTGCAGGAACTTTCTCCTGCATTTCTATTGGCTGCTCTTTAACAAAGACCGGCAAGCAGAGCATTAGTTGCTCCTTTAACTGCTATTTGCTTGGCTTTCATTGCAGTTAGTGAACTTCGTCTGACAAACTTTCTGACCTTGTCTTTCCATCTCGTTCCTCCACGCCCGCCACAATGACACTCCCAACGCTGGCCCCTCGGCCTGGAGAATCAGCTGCGCCGCAGCCGGAGCCAGCGCTGACCCACAGCGAGTCGGAATGGGCAGCTGTGTACCCCGAGGTTCAACGCCTGTATGTCCGCGAGCATCGGAAGCTGCGATACGTCGTGGAATACATGGCAAGGAAGCACGGCTTCAAGGCGACGTAAGAGATACCCCCCCTTTCCGCCTCGTGCCTCCAAGTCCATTTGCAGTCTTGCCCGCATGGCGAAAGTGCCCATGGGACTGACCGACCGACCGACCGGCCCTGTCCTGTTGTTCGTGCATGCAGGGAGCAGATGTACAAGAAACGGTTCGCCAAATGGGGCTTCCAGAAGTACACCAAACGCTCGGCTGCAGCTGTGTCCACTGCGAGGACGAAGAATAGCGAATGCAAGACGCCCAGCTCTCCCGGAGAGCTCGGCTCGATGCTAGCATTTCCCGGATTGAGTCACGATGACGGCCTGACGCTCATGCTCCTGACCGGCGTGCGGACATGGAGCGGCGCATTCTTTGAGTTTTGGCAGTCTGGCGGTGGGCCGCTAGCGTCTCAGTCGCTGCAGCCTCCAATGGATTTGCTGCGCCATGCCGAAACTATAGAGATCAGCTTCGCGTTCAAGCTCGTGGTGGACCTGCTCGACAGAGGCCGTGGGAAACTGGCCGGCAGGGTGGCGCGGAAGGCGTTCCTGCTAGTCGAGGACATACTGACGCTCCAGGGCCCTGTCGTGATTTGGAACCTGCTCGAGGCGATGTACAGCATGGTCATGCTGCGTCACGCGCAGCTCTTCCGGATGTTTCTGGCCCATCTCATGGCGCTGGCCGACGGCAGGCTTCCCAAGGCGCATCCGCTCTCTGCCGTGCTGCGCAGTCTGTGGGCGCTTGCGGCGTCTCGCTCCAGCAGCTCTTCGCCATCGCGTCCGTCCTCGCCGCGGTCTTTCTCCACCAGCAGTGGTAGTAGTGATGGGACAATGACGAGCGCCGACGCCCGGGTCCTCTCTAGCTCCCTTGCCCCCCTACTCGAGCAGGCATGGGTCTTCAACGCCCAGATCATCTTCGACCATTTTGACCCTGACCTGCTCCCGCTCTACTGCCACATTTTCTGGCACTCCTGCTCGGTCCGCCTGCCGGCGGCCATCGCCGTCGTGGCAGTCCAGTGGCTCGGCCAGACCGGGGCGCCGCAGCAGTCGAATGCAGCAGCCATAGCCGAGGCGTTCCGAGCTGACGGAGCCCTTGTGAGCAACCTGGCCGACGACGAGCACCGGATGCTCCGGCGCCTACTGGGCCCGCGGATGGACGCATCGCCGCCGCAGGACTACGACATGCTTCGCGCGAGCAGCGTCGCGGCGCTCCGAGAGCGCTGGGACGCAATCCTGTACAAGGGCACGGGTTTCAACGGCGACACGACCATATTGCTAGGCATTGTGGCGGGCCTGGCCACAGACAAGATACTGGGAGAGGGGCCGTCTGTCGTGAAACGGTGGATTCCTGATTGCGACATGACGACGACGACGGTGTCGCGCTTGCAAGCGGGAAACGTCGCTTGCGTGATGAGGACCTTGCTGGACCTCAGTGCCGACTCGGCTGGCGGCGGATACGCGGCCGCCCCAGACGCCGTCGAGCGCATTCGCGCTGTCGTGGCTCTCCGCGAGTACGCCCAGGGCGAGACGCATCCGCAGCTTGTGCAGGAGATGTGGCTGCTGGAGGAGGCGCTCGTCGCGGCGGGCGAATACGGCGAGGCGCGAGACGTGCGACGAAGCGCGTATCGACGGCTGGAGAAGTATGTACAAGATATTCCTGTCGATGTCGTATAAGTAGAAGGCGAGCGAAGACCACGCAGGGCATGAGAGCCTCCTATTGTGTCTTGACAGCCATAAGAAGAAAGAGGTCTACCGCCGTAAAGGCGGGCTCGAATTAATAAGATACCCCATTCGCCAAATTCTGCCGTGTGGATCTGCCAGGCGGTCAGCTAGCTTATTTCGCGGCCAGGCTCGCACGGGCCACACATTCAGGGAAGGCCAAGCAAGGAAGCTACGACGTACGACACCGACAGGCTCGACCACATTTACGCCTGGCCAATGACAGGCCGCTCTGCATAGAGCTGCGCTACCAAAGCACGTGAGTCGGCAATTTCTTAGTCATCGTACCGTCCCCTGGAAGGCGGCAGGCGGACGCGTTGTTGGCTGGCAGCCTCCAAACCAGCTTCGCTAACGTTCGAGCTTCCTTAAGCTGCATCGCCATCCATCATTGCCGACACAATCAAACTTCACCTCCCCCGCCACCTCGACATTTGGTTGTAAAAAATGTTCCGCAACAACTACGACAACGACTCGGTGACCTTGTACGTGCAGTTCTCCGAGTGTGCTTCGTTTTTAGCCGCCTCCTCCCATCACTAACACCATCCAGCTCGCCACAAGGGCGCATCTTCCAGGTGGAATATGCGGCTGAGGCGGTCAAGCAGGGCTCCGTCGTCGTGGGCATCGTCAGCAAGACACACGCCGTCCTGGTGGCAGTCAAGGTGAGATGAGCAGCAGAGCCATGAGTTGTTTTATCTTTTTTTCTTCTCTGCTGACGCCCCGCTCCCTCCCCAGCGCAACGCCGAGGAGCTCTCCTCGTACCAGAAGAAGCTGTTCCCCGTCGACGAGCACGCCGGCATCGCCATCGCCGGCCTCACCTCCGACGCCCGCGTCCTCTCCAACTTTATGAAGCAGCAGTGCCTCGGCCACCGCCTGACCTACGGCCGCTCCATGCCCGTGCGCCTGCTCGTCGACATGATCGGCGAGAAGGCCCAGGTCAACACCCAGCACTACGGCAAGCGGCCCTACGGCGTCGGGCTGCTCGTCGCCGGCGTCGACGACCGCGGCCCGCACCTGTTCGAGTTCCAGCCCAGCGGCATGACCGACGAGATGGTCGCCTTCGCCATCGGCGCGCGCTCCCAGATGGCCCGCACCTACCTCGAGAAGAACATTGATGAGTTTGCCGGCAGCGACCGCGAGGCGCTGGTGCGGCACGGCCTGCGCGCGCTCAAAGAGAGCCTGGTCCAGGACCGTGAGCTCACGGTCGATAACACGAGCGTCGGCATCGTCGGCATCGTTCCGGCATCGACGTCGGCCACGGGAAAGCGGGAGGTCGAACCGTTCAAGGTCTTCGACGGACAGGACGTGAAGGCGTGGATAGACAGCGTCGCAGACGACAAGGAGGGCGGCGGCGACGACGACGACGACGGCGCGGAGGCGGCGGGCGGCAGCGGGGCCACAGGGGCCATGGAGGTGGACGCCTAGAGGGCTGCTCTTGATAGACCATGTGACTTTCTCTAAGCGACAGGGAGGAGGAGGGAGAGGACGACGAGAAACATGGCTCGCTAAGATATGAGCCCATCTGTATTACTATAAAAATGACATGAAAAATTTCGTGACCAGCCTTGTCTTGAAATGAAGTGAAATTGTATTGAAACTACGGGGAAATCCTACGCAGCATGGAAAAAACGCCGTTCTACTCTATTGTGAACTCCGTTGTCCAAGCAGAAGTGCATCATCGTTAAGAGAGGGGGAGGGGGGCAGAGGAAGCAAAGAGAGAGAAGGGTCTACTTCTACTCCTTCCCCCACGACAGCTTCAGCACCGACGGCGCCACCTGGTAGTCCCGCAGCGCCTGGACGGCGTCCTCGGCCGTCTTGGCCTCGGCGATGATGCCCGCGTTGCCCTCGGAGATGAAGCCCTCCTGCACGCTCGTGCGGATCCACGAGAACAGACCGTCGTAGAAGCCGTTGATGTTGAGCACGCACACGCCCTTGGTGTGGATGCCCAGCTGGATCCACGTCGTCGTCTCCAGCAGCTCCTCGAACGTGCCGTAGCCACCGCTGAGCGCGATGAAGCCGCTGCCCGGCCCCGCCTGCAGCACCTCCTGCGCCATGATGCGCTTGCGCGTGTGCATGTCGCGCACGACCGTGGTCTTGCCGAAGACCTCCGCGGCGGGGACGGCGAGGCCGTCGTGGTCGACGTGGTCCTCCACCACAATGGGCGGCGGCGTGCTTGATGTTCCGTTGGCTTCGCCATTGGCCGTGCCGTTGGTCTCGCCGCCGGCAGCCTTATCTTTCGCCTTGGCCTCCGCCGCCGCTTTGGCCACGGCCCGCGAGGTGTAGGTCGGATCCCGCTCATAGCGCACCAGGGCCTCGGGGATAATGCCGTGGACTGAGTCGGGGCCGGCCAGGGACACGAGAGTCTTGGCCAGCTCGCCCATGAGGCCGACCGTGCCACCGCCGTAGACTGGGGAAAAGAGGTTAGCTGGGGGCCCGTCGTATCTAAGAATATACAGACAGTGTACTTACCTAGGCCAATGTTGTTCTCCGCCATCACCCGCGCCAGCTGCCGTGCCGCCTCCATGTAGATGGGGTTCTTGCCCGTGGACGAGCCGCAGTAGACGCAGATCTTGGTCTGCTTGGGCTTGGACGGGTCGGCGATGTCGGCGGCCGTCATGACCTGGGACAGGCCGGAGGGCCCTGCCCCCGTGGTGGGCGTCGACGTCCTGGACGCTAGCGTCATGGGGGAGGCGCCGCCGGACTCCATGGTGGTGAGTAGAGTGTGAGCGGAGGGAGGCGAGAGGGTGCGGTTGACGTAGAGGGGAGGGGAGAGGAGGCAAAAAATAAGAGAGAAAGTCGAATTGGCGGGTGGTGAAACTCAGAAGGTCGAAACCTGGAAAGGAGAAGGAAAAATAGAGAAGGAAAAGAGAGAACAAAAAAAGAATAAATTCGCTAGAAAAGATCCCTGACCGAGAGACAGGAGGGTCGCCGTGTGACTCTTCGGGCAGAACGGCCGCTGTTATATATGGCGGCGGCCACCGAAGCGCAGAAGCCCGCCCCTGACGTATCTTACAAAGGCCGATCGTAAGCGGGGGCCAATCACAGCGCGGCGCGAGACGGCCTGCGACGAGGTTGTGCTGCGCTGGCGCTGGTGCTGGCGCTGGCGGCGATTATTATTACAGGTTGGAAACTGGTTCCTGATTCAGGCAAGAACACCCGGCGCCGAAAACAGAAAGAGCGGGCGAGTCGTATCTTGATAGTCCGAAGACGGCGTTTGTTGTATGCAACTAAGAGAACAGAAGATGGGGACAAGAACAATAGGGAACATCACCAGAGGAGAATTCGCAAGGATCGTTTGGACTTGTATCGTAGAAACGGCATTGTGTATTAGTCTTCGTTCGCCTTCTTTTCCGTATATTCCGTGATCTTTCACGGTCCACCAACATCGCACTGCAGCCGAGACAGCTGAGTCGACAGGGCAGACGGCATACAGACAGAACGCCAGATAATGCACGTTGGATTCTCTGCTCCTCCACGGTCGCACAGGCAGGAGCAGGGCAATGCTGTGCTGGCAGCGGGGAAGATGGCGTTCTCGTGACCTAGATGGGCGCCGTCGGCGGACCAACGAGCGGCGTCCGCGTCTCTCTGACGGGCGTGTCGCCGCCGCTGCTCGGTGAGCCTCCAAGGTAGGGCTGTATCCGCTGAGCAACACAATCCAGTGGCATTGAGCTGCCGCGCTGCTCTGTTCTGTGGATTCTTCGCATCATTTGTCGGATCCGGTCACTTGGCCAGCATCGCAGCCAGAAGACGCGGTCCGACGACTCCAGACATGCCCAATGCGCGGCGCCCGGATGGAGTGCCATTGAGCACGCGACCCGGTGCCGTGTTTCACGAGCAGCCAGAGGCCCGCTGTATCTGGGATGTTGAAGAGAGACGTGATGCCATTCTTGCTATCTCGTTATAAGATGCACACTACGGCAGAGATGCTTGGCGCTGTAGCGTTACGTAATACAGCGGCCACACGCAAGCCGACAGCGCAAGGCCACATCCACAGGCGGCTCGCGCTACCCGGCAGGTGCGGCAGGTGCGCCCAGCCACGGCCCTGATTCGCCCCTGCCAGGCTAGGCAAGCACGGCTCCTACGCAGCAGTCTGGGGCCTGCCCTTGCCGCTTCCAGCACTAGCTTCGCCGCGTTTGCGCACGAACACTGAGGACACGCAGAAGAAATCGGTAGCGGGCTATTGCCGCATTGCGCGACCGCGGCCAGGCGCGGCCATTTGCAGCAAATTGCATCCCCCAATCCCCATTTCGCATTCTCTCCGTCTGCCACTGTCGCCAGGTCTTCTTGTCTCCCGTCTGCAGTGCGTTTCTAGCTCATTGCAACGAACACGAGTCGCCGCGCAGCACGAGAACGCCTTTGCCCGTGCACCGTCGAGAGCTGTTTGTGCCTCACCGAGCCATCCCAGACAATCGACATCATGCCGGAAGGCAATGCAGCGGCCGGCAACGGCCAGCAGGAGTCGCAAGGCGTGAGTTGTCCAATGCATGCGCCCATTGGGTTTGGAGCGTCCGATGCTAACCCCTCCCCCCCCAGCCCTCCATGGTCACGCGCATCCTCCAGATGGTCGCCATGTACTTCGGCATGCAGCTGCTCATGAAGCAGTTCATGCCCGGCACCCAGACGGCGAAAACGACCACGGCCACGGACGCCAGCGGCAACACCGTCACCGTGCCCGCCAACACCGGCACCATCCCGCCCTACCTGCTGCGGCCCGACGTGCTCGATGAGGGCGCCACCTTCAACGACATCCCCCAGCGCCTGGCGCCCATCTGGCCCGAGGACAGCAAGGTCGACATCGTCATCGCCGTCTCGCCGACGTTCCACGCCAGCCCGCTCAGCGGCGCGAACGCCAACCCGGTCGTGCTCTCGGAAAAGGGCTTTGCCATTGGCAACTACAGCGACAAGCGCTCGATCGACACCACCATCCAGGTCCCCGCCCAGGTGCAGAACAACGGCACGCTCTGGGGCCACTTCTTCATCGGCCTCGCGGGCGCCGAGCTCGACCCGTACAGCCCGGCCTACGACCGCGCGGCGGCCTACGCCTTTGCGTTCCCGCTGACCCAGTACATCCCGAAGAAGAAGGTCGCCAAGACGAGGAGCCTGCTGGCCGGCAAGAACGAGACCGAGGGCGCCGACGGGCAGGCCGAAGTCGTGGAGGAGGTCGAGGACGACACGTCCTCGGGCCCCATCATCGCCAGCTACTACCACCCCAACACCTCGCTCTCGTTCATCCCGGCCAGCGGCATCATCGACTACCCGAGCACGGCGCCGGCCATCCGGCAGTTTGTGCACGTCGAGGGCGCGGCGCGCGACGGGACCGGCCAGAACTCGTGGTACTACCCGGTGCTCTTTGTCAACACGTTCTGGCAGCTCAAGACCCACATGACGCTGCTCAACGACACGGTGACCACGCTGCCGCTGCACGTTGACCTCGGCAACCTGGCCGACTGGAAGTTCAAGCTCATGGCGAGCATCGAGATGAGCGGCCGCGAGTCGGCGCGCCAGGCGGCCTTTGGCAACCAGCTGCCCGGCGGCGGCGACGGCTCCGAGATCGAGATGGTCAAGGAGATCGTCCTGGACACGAACCCGTACCTGCTGGGCGTGACGGTGATCGTGACGATTGCGCATCTGTTCCTGGAGATGCTGGCCTTCGGGTCCGACATTGCGCACTACCGCAAGAAGAAGGACAACGTGGGCATCTCGGTGCGGTCGATCCTGGCCAACGTGTTCATGCAGAGCGTCATCTTCCTGTACCTCGTGGACAACTCGCAGAACACGTCGTGGATGATCCTGGGCTCGCAGGGCGTGGGCATCGTCATCGAGCTGTGGAAGATCACGACGGTCGTGGACGTGCGGCTGCGCGACGCGCCCGCGGGCTCCCTGATCCCCTACCGCATCGCCTTCGAGGACAAGCACAAGCTGACCGAGACCGAGGAGAAGACCAAGGAGTACGACGAGATCGCCTTCAAGTACATGTACGTGGCGGCGGTGCCGCTGCTGGTGGCCTATGCCGCCTACTCGCTCATCTACGACACCCACAAGTCGTGGTACAGCTACGTGATCGCGACGCTCGTGGGCTCCGTGTACGCGTACGGCTTCCTGATGATGGTGCCGTCGCTGTACATCAACTACCGGCTCAAGAGCGTCGCGCACATGCCGGGCAAGGCCATGATGTACAAGTTCGTCAACACGTTCATCGACGACCTGTTCGCCTTCACCATCAAGATGCCGTTCCTGCACCGCCTGGCCACGTTCCGCGACGACATCATCTTCTTCATCTACATCTACCAGCGCTGGGCGTACCGCGTCGACTACACGCGGGTCAACGAGTTCGGCCAGGGCGGCGACGACGAGGACGAGAAGAAGGTGGATGAGAAGAAGGAGGAGAAGAAGGAGACGAAGGCCTTGCCGGCATCATCCACGCCCGCTGCCACCAAGACGACGGGCGCGGATGCCAAGTCGGGCGGCGCCACGAAGAAGAGGAAGTAGAGCCTGGGAGGAGGCTGGCGGAAGCAGCAGACGGAGCGGAGAGGAGACAAGAGGAGAAGGACGACACACATCGGTGAATGAATTCGGTTTATTTGCTACCTGCTTTTTTTACTTTTCTTTTTTTGTATTGTCTACGATTACATGCATCTCTTGGTTGGAAAGGGAACGAAGGGATGTATCTTGAGATCATCAGCATCGATGCCCACAGGGCATCTTATTAGAGGCGACTGCCATCATAGAAAATCACGAAAGGCTAAAACAGAAGATCTGCAGCAGTTGATCAACCTTTATTCGATTTGTTAGTGCAAGGTTGACCGGTGGGCATCCGCTGCACCCGTAGAGCGGTCCGCCACGCTTCGGCGCTTACTTGTACAAGACTGCGGTCCTGCTGGCGCACTGTTTTAGCCTCTTGGCCACAGGCATACTCGCTTGATTAGCTAACGCGCCTTCCCAGGCTAAGGGACCACCGGCGGCTCTTGCCTCCCTGGATCCGCGGTGGTGTCCACTGACTGGCTCCTGCCTCGTAAGGGCGTATTCGCCTACGTAGCTGCCTTCCGGGGCCCTGTTGCCACGTGAATCGCCAGCATCGGCCAACTTCACTCTAACAGCCGCCTTTCTTCACTATTCTCCCCCCTTCTTCTTACGTCGTCCCGAGGCTGCCTTGCTGCGTTCGCCTGCTTCTTCATTCACTTCGTTTGGGCGTTTTTGGACAAGCGTGGGTAGACCATAGACCCTAGACTGTCTTTTATTTATTCCCCGACGCTCGCTCCCGCCGTCCCGTCCGCCGGCCACCTCAAACATCTCGAAACATCTCGACAAAGCCTCCTTTCAGCCTCTTTGGCCTCCTTCTTTGACCTCGATCAGGCATCGTCACCATTGCCTGTCTCTCTCTCTCTCGCATCCAACAGACCGGCGTCATTATTTGGATTTCTTTCTCTAGCCTCGACCTTTCCCTCCCTCATCCTCGAGCCTCGACAGTCAACATCGACCGCATCTCGAATATTCCTCTCGATGCCAAACATCATGACCCCGTGAACAGGGACACAGGCACAGAGGACAAAGCACCACCACACATCCAACAGAACCGTCCGTCATGGACTACGCCAAGCTGCGGGCCGCCGCCCTGCGCGACGGCGAGGACGAGGAGGCCGTCACCGTCGACACGCGCGCCCTCATCGACAAGGTGCTCGCGCGCTACTCGGGCGAGTGGACCACGCTGCGCGAGCTGATCCAGAACGCCGCCGACGCCCAGGCCACGACGGTCAAGATCAAGTGGGAGACGCTGCCGTCGACGACGGTGCCGCTGCCGGCCGCCGCCGAGGGCCCCAACAGCCTCCTCCGCCACACCATCCAGCACCACACCCTCCGCCGCCTGCTCGTCGAGAACGACGGCCAGCCCTTCACGGCCACCGACTGGGCGCGCCTCAAGCGCATCGCCGAGGGCAACCCCGACGAGACCAAGATCGGTGCCTTCGGCGTCGGCTTCTACAGCGTCTTTGCCGACTGCGAGGAGCCCTTTGTCAGCTCCGGCCGCGAGGCCATGGCCTTTTACTGGAAGGCCAACGCCCTGTTCACGCGGAAGCTGGTCGTGCCCGAGGACGCCACGAACCCCGAGCAGGCCAAGAAGACCACCTTCGTGCTCGACTACCGCAACGCCACCACGGCCCTGCCCAACCTGCTGTCCGTCAGCCAGTTCCTGGCCACCAGCCTGACCTTTGTCGCCCTGCAGCGCATCGAGTTCTGGATCGACGACTGGAAGATCTTGGACCTGCACAAGAAGCTGTCGCCCAGCACCGCCGTGGCCGTGCCGCGCGACCTCGACACCCGCACCAAGGAGGGCCTGATGACCGTCGCCGCCGTCGACCGGTCGAGCGCCCAGATCGACGCCACGTACCTGCACGCCGTGTCCTGGAAGCCGCCCACGGGCTCTGGCTCGGGTTCCGGCACGGGGAGCACGGCGGGCAACAGCGGCTCGTCGGCTGCCACGTCGTCCGCGTCGGGCGGCGGCAGCAAGTCGACCGACACGTACGGCCTGTCTGCGGGCGATCTCCCGTCGCTGCGCAGCTTCTTCTCGCGCCTGACCGGCTCGTCGAGCTCGTCCTCGTCTGCCCAGAAAAAGCAGCGCGGCCAGACAGTGCGCGAAGAGCAGGCCGCCCAGGACGCCCTGCTGCAGAACCTCACAGTCCAGGGGCGCGCGACCATCTTCCTGCGCATCACCTCCGCCGAGGTCCAGACCCGCGTGGCCGCCAACTTTGCCGCGGAGCTGGAGCGCGCCACCAAGAAGCCGCCGCCCAAGACCACCAAGATGGCCATCCTGACGTCGTCCCACGACGATGTCCTTGCATCTGACTCGGCCGCTCAGGGTGCTGCCAGTTCTGCAGGGCCAGCGGCAGCAGCAACAGTGTCGTCACCCGGCGCTGCCACACCACCTCCGCCACCTTATAGTCCGGCAATCCCCCCAGCCGACATCTTCGCCTCGGTCCTGCCGAGCAAGAAGCCGGGCGGCCGCATCTTCATCGGCTTCCCCACCATGCAGACCACCGGCGGCGGCATGCACGTCTCGGCCCCGTCGCTGATCCCGACGGTCGAGCGCGAGGCCATCGACCTCAACGCGCGGTGGGTCCGCAACTGGAACATGGAGCTGCTCCGCGTCGCGGGCATCTTGACGCGCCTCGCCTTCATCAACGAGATGGCCGACCTGGACGTCAAGTTTCGCCAGCACGTCCAGGCCAACCGGGCCGCTGCCGCAGGCCCGGGCGCTGTCAAGAACACCCGCGTGCTCCCGATTCCCACCGCGGCCGAGGTGGCCCAGTTTGTCCCGGAGGCCCTGCACATCCTCAAGACCTACACGTTTGGCGACTCGACCCCGAGCGCCTACGTCGGCCAGATCATCGAGGAGGCCTTCTGGACGGCCTACAAGCTGCCCACCCTGGACATGTTCTCCAGCCGCGGCGTCATGTCCACGGCCAAGGTCCGCATGGGCAACGAGGAGATCAGCAAGTTCGTCGACGGCATCCCCGTCATCGTCGCGGAGATGAAGGACAGCCCCTTTGTGCAGAAGCTGCACGACTTTGGCATCATCCAGGACGCGACCATCGAAGACGTGCGGTCCGAGCTCGAGTCCAAGCCGCTCGACCGCGCGCAACTGATGCACTTTGTCAAGTGGGTCGCGGCGGGCGCCGCCAAGGGCGAGCTGGACCCGCCGAGCGTGCGCTCGCTGCTGCGGGTGGCCGTCGCGAGCGTGGTTGAGGACGGCGGAAGCGGTGGTGATGGCAAGGACAAGGCAGCAGCTGCGCCCGACGCCGGCCAGAGCGTCGCTATCATCGAGCTTCGGGCCATCCAAACCTTTTTGTTGGGCAACAAGATCCCGGCCAGCCTGCCGCTCCCGCCGTCCACCATCCCGTACTCCATCACGAGCGCCATCCCGCACTCGCAGCTGCTGGCGCTGGGCTGGACGCAGCTCGAGCTCGTGCCCTGGCTTGACTACCTCATCGCGACTCGAGCGACGCTGGGCACCGAGCGCAACATCACCGAGTCGCCCGCCTTTGCCGCGCAGGTGCTCACCGTCATCTCCAAGAACTGGGACAACATGAGCACGACGTTCAAGGCGTCCATCATGGCCGCGCTCAAGAAGCATACCACCATGCCCACCCGCGCGGGCATGAAGAAGCCCGAGGAAGCGTTCTTCCCGTCCGTCAAGCTCTTTGACGACCTGCCCATCCTCTCTCCGAGCTGCCAGCACCTGAAAGAGAAGTTCCTGCTGGCCCTGGGAGTGCGCAAGACGATCGACCTAGACACCATCTTCACGCGGCTGCTCAGCCCGCCCACAGCACAGGCCGATGCTAGCAAGCAGGAGAAGGGCGGCGCGGCGGCAAGCAGCAAGAACTGGAGCCACGTCGAGCTCGTCAAGTACCTCGCGTCCGTTCGCAGCGACATTCCGGCGTCCGACATGATCAAGCTGCGCGAGTCACAGTTCTGTCCCGCCGAGGCTGGGCCCGCGGGCCGGGAGTCCTCGGAGCCCAGCACGACACTGTACCGCCCGAAGCAGCTATTTGAACCCTCTCCCGCGGTGCGGAACCTTGGCTTTCCGATTCTACAGTGGCCAGACCAGGGAGGCAACTACTACCGCAGGAGCAGCGATGAGGCTAAGTTCCTCAGCAACTTGGGGTTGCGCATGTTTCCCTCTGTCGTCGAACTCCTAGAGAAGATGGCGTCGCCGGACAAGGCCCTTCGACACAAGGCGCGGACCTACTTCATTGACAACCACCAGATCAACGGCTACGCAAACTACCGCATAGCGACGAGCAGCATGCCGATCCTACCCATCATGAGTGACAGCAGCAGCGGAAAGCAGCCGCAAGAAGTGCTGGTGACGCCGGCGGCCTGCTACACCAACGCCAATGCCGCCGTGCTGGGCTTCTCGATCCTGCAGGCCGACCTCCACCCGCATGCTAGCAAGTTCGGCGTGGCCCGCGACCCGCCCATCGACGAGTGCGTCAAGCGCCTCCTGGCGAAGCCTCCGCGGACGCACGAAGAGGCCGTCGTCTTGTTCACCTACTTCTCGACGCGTCTCGGCGATCTCTTTGGCGACAGCCTCCGGAAGCTCCAGCAAGGCGCATTCGTGCCCGTCTCCCGCAAGTCGACTTCGGCTCCGGTTCTCAACGCGAACGGGTTCCCCGACGAGAAAAAGTCGGCCCAGCCGACCGCGGCGGTGGAGCACGTCAAGCCGCAGGCTTGCTATCTGGGCTCGTCGACGACGTACGGCGACATCTTTGACTTTGTCGACTTTGGCGTCAACGGCAACGCGTTCCTGTTCAAGTGCGGCTGCCGCAGCGAGCCGACCAAGATTGAAGTTGCCCGCCTGGCCTGCACCCAGCCCGCCCGCCTCCTCAGCACGATGCAGACGCCCGAGCGCTACCTCAACCTGCTGCGGTCGCTGGCCGAAGACCTGCCGCAGCTGAAGAACGACCGGGACCTGTTCCACCAGATGCGGTCGTCGCCCTTCCTGCTGGCCACGCGCGAGATCAGCCGCAAGCCGCAGCAGCAGACAGCTGCTTCACGCGAAACCGGGTTTGGCAGCCTCTTCGCATCGGCCCAGCAATCGGCGCCGGCTTCTGCCGCCGGCGCTGCTGACGCCGAGGACGAGCCGCCCCTGAAGCAGTACCACCTGGTGCCGGCGAACAAAATCGCCATCCTGGACGACTACATCAGCTACCGCCTGTTCAAAGACAAGCTCATGTGTGCGCCCGAGGAGGACGCCCTGGAGACGTTCTACCTGGCCCTGGGCGCCCAGATGCTCAGCAATATCGTGCAGGAGGAGGTGCTCATCGGGGCCCACAGCCCCGGCCAGGAGGAGGCCGCGGCGCTGCGCAAGTTCGTGCTGGAGCGGTCCAAGATCTTCCTGTTCGAGTACCAGAAGTACCGCCACGACGCCATCCGGCACGACCACCGCTGGCTCGAGAAGCACCTGACCGTCGAGATCGTGCAGACCGTGTCGCTGCGGCGGTCGCTGCGCGGCAGCTCCGAGACGCACACGGAGAAGCGGTCGGCGGCCAGCAAGCGCACGGCGGCCGGGTACGTGCTGTACGTGTCGTCCAAGGCGCGCGTCGACATGTACCACATCAGCCAGGCGGTCTGCCAGCTGGTGCTCAACCGGCCCAGCCAGCAGGCGTACTTCTTCTTTGAGCCCTTTCTAAAGCTGGAGCTGCTCGACCTGCGGGCGCGCGGCTACAACGTCGACCGCATCCTGCGAGCCAAGGCGGCCGAGGCGCGCATCGCCGAAGAGGAGCGGCGCAAGGCGCTGGACGCCGAGCAGGAGCGGATCCGAGCGTCGGAGCAGGAGTGGGCTCTGCAGGAGCAGCAGGACCGGGCGCGGGCTCAGCAGCAGCTGCAGGCTCTGGCTGCGGGTCGCGATACCAAGACTCCCGAACCAAAGCCAAGGATGCCAGGGGCGTTTGATGACGACGGCTCGCCGGTCGACGACCACCAACAATTGCAACAGCAGCAACAGCAGCAGCTGATGCAGAACGGCCTGAACCGGACCAAGGGCCTGTTCTCCTCCATCACGCGCCGGCTGGGCCTCGACAAGGACACCCCGAATGGCACGGCATGGGGCGACGAGAATGCGGAGGAGCGGAACCGCCAGCCGGAGAGCAGCAGCGGCGGCGGTCCTACAACAACCACCACCGCGACCACTACCAGCGGCGGCACCACGCTCGGCGACGACGGCCGCGTCACGTCGCCGGCCGCCGTGCAGCAGAACATGCTAAACGCGATCCAGGCGACGCGGCCCTACGGGTCGACGTCGCTGTTCGAGCCGCCCAAGACGAACCTGGTCAAGGAGCAAGCCACGTATTGCGACAGCAACCACGCGCACGACCTCGTCATGGTCGCGCAGGCGCCGCGCGGCATGAACGTGTTCCTGGAGCGGGACTTGTCGACGTCGTCGATGCCCGCCGGTGACTTCCTCGCGCGCCACGGCGACGGCATCGCCGCCTTCGAGGCGCTGCTGCGCGACGTCGCGGCCGTGTACGACCTGGCCCCCAATGTCGTGCACATTTATTATGATGCCGCGGGGCCGACGATCGCGTTCAACTCGAGCGGCAGCGTCTTCTGCAACCTGCGCTACTTCCTGCAGCTGCACGCCGCGCACTCGGGCAGCGGCAGCGGCAGCGGCCGCGCCGACGCGCGCGTCGACGCGACGGTGTACTGGTGGGTGGTGGTGGCGCACGAGCTGGCGCACAACCTGGAGTCGAGCCACAACGCGGACCACAGCTACTACACGGAGTCGTTTGTGCAGCAGTACTTCCCTAAGATGGCGGGGCTCGCGACGGCGTGGCTGGCAGCTGCCGCGGGTGGTCCTGGCGGCGGTGGTGGCGACGGCGACAGCCACGCGCTGGCCGCGCCGCCCTCGTACCAGCAGGCGACGGCCGAGCAGCGCCCGACGAACCTGCTCGACTAGAAAGGTGTCGCTAGAAGACATGTTATTTTTGTTACTCCCCCAAGACGTACTAGAGCACAGCAACTTTTTTGGCGTTTGGGTTTTAATTGGGAGGTCATCGTTGGTATATATCAGAAGGCATCATTGTTTGGAAAGACAGTATTTGGTTCTTTGTTAAGAAACAATTTTGATAGAATTTTTTGTTCGTCGCTAAAGAAAGACTCTCTATTCTACACCTCTCTGTCCCTTTATTTGTTTTATGTGTTTCAAAATTCTCGTTTTTGCATATATCCTTGGTGATCTAGTCGTCACGCCGTCGTAATACCACGCATGCACTCCTATGCTTATTCTGTGGCGACTGCCTGCTGTGCCGCCTCCTGCTGTTCCTCGGCGACATCTGCAGCAGTCGCGGCGGCCGCAGCAGCAGCAGCCGCCGCG